>VYZS01086882.1:24325-40636 GCA_013400695.1 Neodrepanis coruscans | reverse complement strand
TGCCAGGAAAGGCAAATACCTTTCATGCTGAGGAAAGAACGTGGCCCACATAAACATGAGGCTCCAAAATCAGGCTTACAAAGATGTCAGTGATTAATGCCCTTGGACAACATTGTAGTTTTTCTACACTGTAGCAGAACAACTATGAAAACCCCTCTCCCACATGCCTGAAATGGCTTGTCATCATCACTGCAAAAACCATGCTAATGTCATCACAAGTAACTCCTGCAGGATTTATTGTACTGATTTTCACAGAGAAGATAAACAAACAATCAAGAAATCTTTCTGTTAAATATATATTAAAGTTCCCTGTAGTGATAATGTAAAACCATTAGCCATGGAAATCAAATTCTGAATAATAAAGTACCCAACAAATCTGTGTCCTGGATAAACAAGTTCTATCAAAGAGAGAATAGCTGCCTTGTATAGAAAAGGATGGCAAGTATTCAGCTCCTTCAGCTCAGAAAAAAAATATAATTGCACAATATTCTGCAGTCTGATCAGCACAATCTTGAAGAAACTGGAGATGTAAACGATACAGTGGTCACCTCAATGTATCAAGAGCAGCTATGATTATGTCAGCACCATTTCTCCCTTCCACCACAAAGTTACAGAAAACACTTTTTGTTCAGGCTTGTATCAACATGTCAGAGAACCTGTAATCATGCTGAAACACACAGCACATATGTAAAGATTACAACAGCCAATCATTTTACAAACAAAAAATCAGTGATCAGGATCCAGTGGTCTGAACACTTAATGCATGCTTTTGTGTTTCATACTAAGGGCACAAAGTTTTCTCTAAGATCCACATACCTCATATTTCTTATGACAGGACATATATGGTAAAATGCACTTGTGCACATGTATAAAGGGACAGAACAAAAGTGTGTAACACTGAGCCCCATTGAAAGCCCATCCTGTGAGGTTTTTGACTTTGCTCCCCCAAGATGACACTTTCAGGAGTAACAGCAATACATTGCAAAGAAGAAACAGTTAAAAATACACTAAGAAAAGGAGTCATTTCATGTATGTAAGGAAAAGGTGACAACATCAATAGAATAGAAATAAGTTTTTATAACATGTTATTCACAAAATGGTTTTTTTATGTTTTAGCTCACCTGAGCAGTCACGTGAATGCTAAGTAGTTTAAAGGAAGACAAGAGAAGTAAAAAGAGGAAAAAAAAAAGGAAAGGGGACATCTGAAAGTATAGGTTTCTAGAGACAGACACATACATATACACAGCAAATTGAACTTTAGAGACACAATATATGTATCCTGGAGAAGTGATGAGAAAAAAAGAATCACTGAGATTATTATTTCTCTATGTCCCTCTCTGGTGAACGCTGAATATTGCTGGTGTCTTATTTAATGCTAGAGCATATAATCTTTTTTTGTTCACGGTCTTCAGGTAAAATTTAAAAAAACTTCATTTATTCTCTGAAGTCCCAGTGTGACTTTATTAAAAAGGATGGCCTATTAAAACTAACATACATTCATCATTAAGAAATTAAGGAAAACAAAATCTAAGTAATTTAATCTCAGCTATTTAACAGCAAAACTTTCTGCAAGTAATATTGTGTGAGAAGGAAGCTTTCAAATAAAGCACAGTTGCCTATATGCCCTGTATAGAGGCAGTAGAAAACACACTTCAAGAGACTATTTTTCCTTGGAATTTAAATGGGGGAGCTAGGTCTAATGGATCTCTTTCACTGTTGTTAGTTGTCTTCAACTGAGCAAATATAGAAAGGGCTCTTACGTTTTTAAAAGGGTAATAACTTAAAGGCAAGAACTCAGGAGAAGTGCACTTTTTTCCCTCCTCTTGTAGCTTTTTAAACAGTAGAGCAAAAAAGAAGCTTTACTATTTTGAACTAAAGGAAAGAATATGAGAATTTTACCCAAGAATTAAAATACAGCCAGGAAAAAACCTTCATCTTACCATTAATGATAAAATACTATAGACGGCTTTGCCATTAGGGACTTGTTTGTCAAACAATAAATCTGATACAACTTACTAAATGAGTCCTCTAGGGAGCCCTCTCTACATTCATTATTTTAGTGCTAACAATACTACTACAGTAAACTTTCAACTGACATTCATTGTATTACATTTCTGTAATGATTTTTCTGGCCTTTTCAAATGACAAGATTAAAATTGTTGTATGCATAGGGTTTTGGTATTAAAAAAAAAGTGTTATTGGACAAAACAATTGATAGCATTTCAGAGATACATTCCCCTCTTATTCATAGAAAGCCTCATTCCTATAACTCAGAGCAAAATTTAGCCCATAGTTTGTCTTTACGCATTCAAAACACTGTCCCTTACATGTCACATACTTGTAAGACGTGAGTTTTGCTTGATTAAGGGTACATAAGGATACAATGAGCAAGAGCATTTACTACAATAGGAAACAAACATGAATTAACTTCACCTCACAGCCCTGTGTAGCAGAGAAGGAAATGGCCACTGAGAGGCTAAAACAAATACCTGCTGTAAGTAGGTCTGCTTGAAGTGAAAACCAGTATAATTTGAGTCTAAAATTGAGAAACACTAGGCTTTTTAATCTGTAATGATGACTAAAATTCAAGGTGTATCAAGTTCAAAGAGAAACACCTGTACTTGAAATCCAAAGCTATGTCAGAAAGCAATGTGAGATTTGACCAGTGTCACACATTATGGCCTTCACAGTATGAGGGGAAAAAAAAGATTCTGTCCTGATTGTTAGTCTCCAACAGTTACTACAATTTTGGAAAACTGTAATGAAATAATTAAGGAAGGAGAACCCCACAGTTCACTAGCAATTTCAAAACACTTATCCTTGATGGAGAACTCGAAGTCTCAAATGCAGTTGCTTTTGAGGAGAAGGAAAAAAACCCACAAAGATAGAACTAAAAGGTGATTTTATGGGATGTATTTTGAAAGGAAACTGTCAGAGCTGAGCATTTGAATTGTGAGGATCTTTCCAGCACCTAACTAAACACAGGAACATCTTTCACAGTGTGGGTAATGTTGGCAAGGAAAAAGCAAATATACCTTCAGGAGCTAAAGATGAAAGAGCAAAAGGTTAGCAGTAGATAGAGATACGTTTAAAGTTAGATGGGGCAGACACTAGTGTTTATTCTGCCTTTACACAGCACCAGCCTCACTGAGGTACAGACATCAGGCCAAACCAGCAGCCCACCAGGTGATTTGTGTGGACAAACAATGATGAAAATATTTTAGGAGCTACCTAAATATAAAGCTAATAACCATTAGTTAGTAATGATATGACAATAATTATAAGGCACTTCCGGGGAAGGTGAGCCAAGTCTATGACTTTTGCCCATGGAAGGTTTCTGGTTGCATGTCCTTTCATTTTCCACTGATTGCTCTGGTGACCTCGGCTGCCTGCAAGGTTTGCACCACAGTCTGTTCCCTTTCTGACCCCGAAGTGGTCAGAACATGCAGCATGCTGAACAGCCAGGTCTTCTTCTTACCCTTGCTCTGAATGAGTCCTGAGCAGTTCCTAAAGTGCATTTAGACACTCTCAAGTTCATGGGAGCAGATGGGATTCATCCAAGGTTATCGAGGGAGCTAGCAGAATTGCTCACGAAGCCATTCTCTGTCGCTTGTTATCAGTACTGAGAGAGCTGGGGTGTTTAATCTGGAGAAAAAGAGGCTCAGGGGAAACCTTGTCACTCTCTACAACTACCTGAAAGGAGGGTGTAGCCAGGTGGGGGTCAGTGTCTTCTTCCAGGCAACCAGTGACAGCATGAGAGCACACATAGCTTCAAGCTGCACCAGGGGAGGTTCAGGTTGCACATTAGGAGGAATTTCTTCATGGAAAGGGTTGGTAAACATTGGCATGGGTTGCCTAGAGAGGTGGTGGAATCAGCATTCGATGTTCAAGAATCGACTGGACATGACACTAGTTGACGTGGTGGTGTTCGGTCACAGGTTGGACTCGATGATCTCAGAGGTCTCTTCCGACCTAAATGAGTCTGTGATTCCAGAGGCATAGTTTCGAGGCGCTACCACCCTGCAGCAACCCGCTTCTTCCCCAACGGGACTGCCCCAGCGCCAGCCCCAGCCCCAGCGCCTCCCCTTCCCTCGGCGTGTCCCTTGGCATCCCCGCCCGCAGCCCGCCCTCTCCGCGGCGGTGAAAGCGCTGATCCCCCGGGGAGGAGCCGGCGGCTCCGGTGGAGCGGGGTTTGCTGTCTCCTCCTCCTCCTCTCCCTCCCGCCCTTGCTGCGTCACCCTTGTTATGGCGTCCCCTACGCTGACTTTCGCCCGTAGGTTGTGCTGGCGCTCGCCCTGCGGGATAAGGTGAGTCGCGATCGCTCTGGGAGTGTCCGTGCCTTGGGTCTGGGCAGCCCCATCTCCCTCCAACTGGGGTTTGGTGTAGAGACCTGGTGCTGCCCTGCCGTGCCCGTGCTGCTGGATGAGCCGGGTTGGCGTTCCCGGCATGGCCCCTCCCTTAGTGCGCCGGGCCGGGCGTCGCTTTCATCCCCAAAGTGGGGGAGATCGCTTTCTACCTAAGCTGGGGACACCTCCAGCTGCACCGACCAGCTTTTAAGTGTTGGAGTGGGAAACCTGCATTTGATGCCTTCCTGAGATGAATGTTTAGCCACCAAAGAATTTGTTGGCTAGGCTGGGGAGTAAGGCATCCGAAACCGTACTGAAATGTGTAGAAGAGTCTTTGCTTCTGCCTTTTCTTGTTTTGTTTTATTTTATTTTGCTTTGTTTTGTTTTATTTTATTTTCCTTTATCTTTCCCATCAGAATCACAGAATGGTTTGGATTGAAAGGGATCTTAAAGATCATCCAGTTCTGACCCCCTGCCACGGGCAGAGACACCTTTCACTAGACCGGGTGGCTCAGTGCCTCATCCATCCCGGCCTTGACAAAACCAAGGTTAATTGTGTGTCTAGCTCATTAAGTCTTCTTGAGAAGACTATTTTGGCTTTTGCAGTATCTTCTGTATACTTACATGTTTATTGCCTATTGCCTTTAGGCTGTTTCCAAATAAAGTGTAGAGTGCAGTAGTATGTGGTGCAGCAGCTGTGCACTTTCAGCACACGCCGACTTCTTGTCCTGCCCTGTTGCAACATGTAATATTTCCAAGTTATGAATTTGTCTGAGGGGGATTGCTGGCATAAATGAACATTCAGAAGAAGCTTACTGGGGCTGTACCCATTTGACAGTCATTGCATTCAGTTGTTTGAGGCTGGAGGACCCACAGCTCCATTGTTGTGAGGACATACCTGCATTTTGGCAAGTGAGACCATGGGCACAGAATGTTTCCTGCTGGGAAACCTGCATCCATGCTATCCTTGTTTTGGGGGTGTCCTTCAGGCTAGTTGTAGCATGATGCTAGCCCTGAATGCCTGTCAGTGGCTGGAGTGTGTCTCCCTGTTTTATGTGATCTAGAGGGGATCTAACTTACATGTGCCAAGACAGCTCTGCAGCACAAACCAGGAGGGTGGAATTGACAACAACTTGGAGACTTTCTCCAGGGGCGCTCTCCTGGTCAAACTAAGATGCATGCCACACCCAGACTTCCTAGTGTGTTCTTTGGTACAGGAATATTTCAGCAACTTTACAGGAGAAAGACCGGTCTTTCCATAAATTACCCTTTTATTTCTCAGAAAATCCTTTTTCAGAGGAGAATATTAAATGCTAGTCTTTCAAGTGAATTGAAAACCAGTTAATTTTCTGTTACGTTGTTGACTTGTCCTTGGTTATGTGGCCTTGTTGATCTTTGCCTGCGCCTGGAATACTTACAGTAAATCTGTCTTTACTACAGTTTCTCACAGCCACTTGGGAGGCAGCAGTCTTAAGAGTTCAAGTGCACTTCCATCTGTCTCTTGAGCAATATCCTAAATCTCTTCTTGGTTTCCCCCTCATCATTGCGTGACAAAACATCTGTATGTTTACAGCCCACACATATGGCAGGAGCTCAGGCGCTATAAAGTTCCAATACAATATGCAGCAGACCTTATTTAGTCTCTGCAGACCTTTTCTACTTCTGCCTGGGAATTAATTGAACCTGCTCCCTTGAATTGCTTACCCTTTACTTGGTAGTGGAGTTGCATTTGTTGGTCATTAATTATATCAAGGGTCCTTTAATATGTTTATGGCAAAGCTGGACATTATAATCCATCTCCTTTTCCTCTCTCTGACTGCAGGCCAACAGAAAACAGCTGCAGCTCTTTTCTGCATTCCCTCCCACTCAGCCAGTTGGATGGAATTTCTTGGAACTTTAGGGCCCTGGGGGTTTGTCTTTTTCTTGAAACTGTGCTTCTGAAGAGGAAGCTTCTCCACTGAGGGTGGAGGAAGAACTGATCTCTTGCAGCTGAGAGAATATTTCTTGATTCATCAAATGGCTATGCTCAGTGGCCTCTTTCAGTGAGAAGCTCAGTACAGGTTGTTCCCTGAAAATACTTCTTTATTGCTGTTGACAGTGTAGCAACTGCATCATGGAGTTTTTGTTTGCTTGTTTTTAATACGTGAGGGGGATGCAAATACAGATTTCACTGCTACAGACACGCAATAAAGTTTTCTGCATTTGGGAAGAATTGCAGATGTCAGCACACCGAGGAAAAACGTAAGCCTGACCTTGTGGGAAACTTCTTTGAGACTGCTGTCATCCTGGAGGTGACCAGTAAGTCTGGTGGTATCCCCTTTTTCTGTCCTGTCTCCTTTTTCCAGGCTTGGCCATGAGAACATAACTGGCCTCATAGAGAGTGTGCTTGGTATCCCTGTAGTGGGAGATGTCCTTTCTGTCAATCCTATTCAGATGGTTGTGGTTGGATACAGACATACAGATTTTAGTAGCCTTATTCTGGTACTCTCATGCCAACTGAGCAGAAAGGACATTATTACCTCTTCACTTTTCACCCACTTTCCCAGTGCCAGGTCATATTTCTATATTGCTGCAACTGCTTTCCTTCTCTTTCCTACTATCTGCTGTCATCCAGGAATGGGATGGGAATGCATCCCGGCACAAAACACATACCCTGATCCTACACTTCCCTGTGGAATATGCTTCTTACTTCTTGTTGCTGTCTTACATGAGCTCTTGTGTTTTAGTGTCCAAGTCTCTTTAAGTTGTGCCTCTTGGTGCTGTGTCTCAGTCTTTGTCTCAGTGTGTTTTTGCTATTCTGTCAGTTAGCCAGCATTTATTTCTGTGACGGATTTCTGTTTATCATCTGTCTGGCTTATGCTGGATTCTGTAGGGCTCAGGTACTCTGCTGTGCTCCTTCAGCTCGGGGTAACTGTGCTTATCTTTTCAAACTTCCTTTGATAGGTCAGATCTGTAGTTCTAGTAGATGCTTGTAAGCCAAGTTGTGTGGATCACAGATCCTTACCTGACTACCAGAAAAGCAAGCAGCTGCCTCAGTTTTAAACCTTCGGGGTTTTTTTCTTCAAGTTTAGTCATTTCTGTCTTATGCAGGTCAATAAAAGGTGTAGAGAGTTCGTTTTTTTTTTTTTTAACATTATTATGTTTAATAATGTTTTCTTTTATCTATATTAGGAAAAATTGCCTTATTTGCTTACTTGAAACCTTGCATAATTTCACTTTTGCAGTAAGGTTTTGCAAAATACTGGTAAATTAATCTGCCCCTAACATTGTGACTTTAAAGGTAATTTTCAGAGTAATTCAGAAATAATCTTCACACCACTAATGAATCTTGAATTTATCTTTTCCTTTAAGGGCTGGGATTCTGAAACACAGAATAAACTAGTAAACTAATATACTGTGTTTTAAATACTGGGCTTAACCAGTCAAAGAAAAGTGAAGAATTAGATCTCTTAATGGGAGTCTTTTTTCTGCAAATACTAATGTTAGTAGCATGAGTTATTTCATCTTGTTTGCACATGCTGGTTTACCAATACAACTTAAAAGGCAAAAGGCAGTGGTGAGATGATTTGATAGTTTTCCGGAAAAGTGTCTTAATAAACCTTACTTAAGCACCCTCTTAAACTGTTTTGAATAGAAATACTTGCAGCAGTTAAGGTCAACAAAATGTAATCCAAGGCAGCAAGCTGCATGTAACTGAGCTGGATTTGACAGTTCACAGTTAATATCAAGCCAAGGTGTCTGGAAGTCTTTGGGGGTGGATTGTCTTGGAATACAGCTTTCTGCACGGTGTCAGCTCTCCCAGCCTCTCTTCATGTGTTAGGTGCTCCAGATCTTTAATTGTCTTCCTGGCTCTTTTCTGGTCTCTTTCCAGTATGACTGTGTCTCTCTAGTACTGGGGAACTGGAGACTGGACACAGTACTAGTGAGGCCTGAATTACTGAGTAGAAGAGATTCCATTCTTAATTGGTCATAAAAATTATTTCTTGAGGAGTAGAAAATGTTATGTTGTGTGGATTCTTTGCTGAATCTTTGGGCCTCTAAAAAAAGTGGCTACTGTTTTTCTAATAAGCTGTTCTGATAATATTTGTTCTGAAAATATGGTATAAGAGGTATAGAACGACCAGTAATTCTTGAATAATTTGGTCCTTAGAAACTAACCGTTAAACAGAGTAAATTTTTGATTTCAAATATGCTGTCATTTTATACCATGGTACATATGCTTGTAAAATGCTTACTGCTTCGAACACATCAGTATAGTCAGCTCCTTTCTGGAACAAAAGAATCTTTGTTTGGTTTTGAGTGTTTTTTCTTAATTGCCAGTAAGATGCCGGATGAAACACACTTTTATTCTAATGAAAAACTTCCAAGTTCTGTGAAAGAGGCTGACAACTCTCACACCAATACTTCTTTATAATCTCTACATTGATGACAGAAGTCAGTATGACTCTGTACATGTAGCATCCCCAGTAATAAGTGCCACTATCCAACATGATCCTCTGACCTCTGTTTTTGGATCTACTGCTTTAGGTGCAGCCCTCTAAATGCTGTAGGTGAGGGTTTTTACAGTGTTTTAGTCAGACGTGAATGAAGTCTCTTGGAATGTTTATAATTTTCATTTCAAGCCATGAGACTTTTGTTGAGTAAATTGGCCTAGGTCTTTACAGATAACCTGTTGGTTTGTCTGATTGTGCAGATGGAAGTGTACACTTTATTACTCTCCATACAGCCAACAGGATTTGTCCCTGAAAGCCAAATCAAAATGGCTTTTTCTTTTCTCCATTAGCAGCAAAATTATTTTGCGTATTTGTTGATAACTTTTGTTAAAAGTCACCTTGGATAAGAATGTATAAAGAATCTATTTGAGTTTGCTGCTCTCCAAATACTGCAACAAACTGTGAGTGAGTCTCAGCAAATGTCACCTGTATGTGTTTTGTAGCTCTTTGTTTTTCAGCTAACATTCTTATTTTTAACTTTCAAACGTGTTTTAGAGGATATCTGTCCATAAATTTCCCTGCTTGTACAGATGTATTATGTGGACAGAGGATATATGGCAAAATTTCTTATGCTTTAGTCATTCACCATGTCCAGTCAACTTCAGTCAGCTGGAAAGAGAGAGTTCTTGCTGAGATTTCAGGAGACAATCCTAGTTTCCTTCCCAGCAGCTGTGATGAGAGAATAAAAAAACTATGCCTGTGTAGAGCACAAAGATCAGACCATTTCGGATCTCAGTGAGTGATAATCTAGATCTTTCATTTTTAGCTATTTTTTAGTATTGAAAAAGAAACTACTGAGCACAGCTGAGCCACTTGCGCTAAACAACAGTGATTCAGCACTTCAATTTGCCAACAGACAGATCATTATCCTCTCGTTTTTATATGTCAAAACAGTGTAGGAGTTGATACAGTAGAAGCTGATAAGGATTTACACACCAAACTTGTGTTCAGGACACCTATTGAAATGTTCTGATGTAAAGGAGGAAATAATTTGATTTTCATTTCTTTGTGTTTATTAAAGTAGCAGTAAATAAATTGGTTATAGAGTATTTGAACTGATTTTTTTCTACTAGGTAGATATATTGGAAATATGAGAACAGTAGAAACATTCCTGTTGCCTGATAGCAATACGTTTTAGTTACTCCATGGTAACAAAACCTTCATTTCCCCAAATGTGCCACATGCATTGATTTCTCGAGAATAGTTTGGTGGACCCCGTGGACGATGGAACAGTGACTATGAGCACATGTGCAGGAATTCTGAGCCAATGGAACAGCGTTGTAACCAGCAGCTATTAACCTAAAAAATGCTTTTAATAAATTTGTTGTGACATGCTCTGTTGAGAGCTGTTATTATCTTGACCCTTTGTGCCCTGCACTGGACATCAGAGGAGACTGTTGTGGTTTAACCCCAGCCAGGGTATCATACAGCCACTCGCTCATGACCCGCCTTCTCCTGGTTGAGAGGAGAATCACAAACAGAAGCCAAACCTCATGTGTTGAGATAAGAACAGTTTAATAATTCAAGTAGAACATAATACTGCTAATACTAATTATGCTACTACTAATAGTAATTGCAGTGGAGAGAGGAAGAAGAATAAAACTCAATAGAAACAAGTGATGCACAATAAAATTGCTCACCATTTGCTGAGTGGTACCCAGTTGGGCCCCAAGCAGTGATTGGCAGCCCTCAGCCATCTCTACTCAGTTTACACATATGTTCCAATGTATGGAGTATTTCTTTGGCCAGTTCAAATCATATGTCCTGCCCATGTTCCCTCCTGTTGTCTTGTGCATTTGTTCACTGGCAGAGCATGGGAAACTGAAAAGTCCTTGATACAGGATAAGCACACCTTAGCAACAACTAAAACCTCAGTGTGTTATCATCATTGTTCTCATCCTAAGTCCAAAGCACAGCACTGTGCCATCTATGTGGAAGAATATTACCACTATCCCTGCTGAAACCAGGACAGAGGTGATGTACTTCTTCACCAAACAGGTTTTGTTCTTGCTGCACAAAAAAATAAAATGACTCTTGCTGCTAAATTAGTGTTAATCTGCTGTGACCTACTAACTTGGATTACTACTAACCTACTGCCAAGGTGCATGTTAGTAGGTGAGAGCAATGCAGGGCTTAACAGAGTGAGCCTGTGAACTTAAATAGAAAAGTTTAGACTGCTTTGCATGTAGCAGTTACTGCAAGTTAATTGACTTGTTGATTGCAAGCTGTAAAAGTTGCTGATATGCGAAGTGTGGGCTTTTGGTTTTAACTCAGAGGAGCAACCCCATTATTTAGCTGTGTTTCATCCTTTGTAGTTTTCTAATAGTGGAAATTTAAGCAGGCAAAAATTGTTAGAAGCAGTTTCTGCTTATCCGTCTTCTGAGTGAAGACTGAATTTCATTGACCTGTGTTCTGAATTGTTTTAACTAGTGGCAGAGAGTTTTGAAAAGAGGTCAACAAAGGACGGGAAGTGGAAGTTTTCACGAGACGGTTTTTGGAAGCTGATTCAGGCTTTTTAATGATGAGAGAAGTTGCAAAAAAAGGTGTTCATATGGTTTCTCTACATTTCCCAGTATAAGAGAAGAAATTTGAAAGGACAGAAATGGAAATTTGTCTCTATTAGTGTAAAGCTGTCAAGCTGCCGTTTCCTTAATATGGTTCTGTCTCTGCCTATTGCACAACTCCTGTTTGTAAGAAAATCTGTCTATACAACTGCTTTGCACCTAGAAGTCTGACAGCATATTGCAACAGACATCATATACATCATATTGATTTGATAAGCACACATGAAAAGCAAAATAATTCTGTAGGAAGAGGAAAAAAAAAGAACCTGAAAAGAGTATATGACAAGAAATAGTGTGGATAGTCAAATGATCGGAAGTTCTTTGGGAGCTGCCTATAACAAGATGGCATAAAGAAAAAGAGGGTTGCTTTTCTTCTACAGCCAGAAGAAACTCCTAGAATTTCTTTGTGAATTTACCATCTACGCCCCACATACCATTCCTTTTTTCTCCAACAGCAAAGGAAGAATGAGTGCTCCAAACATGCCACAGGATACCCAGTTTTCATTAGCACTGTCCAGCGCCTCCTCTTTTCCCAGCTCAGTTCAAAGTAGCTGGTATGGAGAACTAAAAGATATGGTGGGAATTTGACATCAATCCTTTCCACTTGCAACTGTGTAGGGAAAGCTCTTATGTTGCTGTATAAGTGCATGGGCTATGTAAAAATGTTTGAGTTCTTAATATTACATTGCTGTTATCTATTTGTATTTAGTAGCGTGTAACCAATGGCATGGAGAATGGTGACCTGGGCAACCTGCATATTAAAATGTCTCATCTTATGTTAACAGCTTAGACAATAGCTTGCTCTTGTCAGCAAAATAAAGTGGAGTGAAACTAAATTTATTGCATGCAGAAAATACTGCAAGTGAATATACAAAGTGGTGAACATTATTTTCCTAGTTACCAAGGAAGCATGGTACTGCTACTGCTTTGTTCATTGTCATTATTTGGTAATCAGCCTTTGTCTTTTTTAATCCTCTTGTTAGAGATTCTGATATAAAGGCTTCAGAAGAGGAGAATAAGAGAAGGTGGTGAATCACGTTACATTTCTTTTCTCTCAGTTACAGTTTAAATACTGTTTTTTTGTTTCCCCCACGCCTCATTTCCTGAAAGTTGCTGCAATTGCCCATGGTAACAAGCTTTCCCACAAGCTCTGGTCCTGCTTGATGTTAGCTGAACTAGTGATCCAAGGTTACTATTGCTTCTCCAGATCCCTTTTCCCCTGCGGGGAGAAAAATCAGAATAATTTTGAGGGAGGATCAGAATGAGAGGAGTGCTACTGAAAGAGGGGACTGAAGCCTGAAACTGCATGGGGTGGTAATGTCCAGGCACCAGCAGGCAAGGAACACCCTTGCCAAGGAACGCACATGGTTCCTCTGCTGCGGATGCATGTGTCCCAACAGCAGGAGGACAGAGAGTGAGGAGATCTTGTTTGGTTGCTCCCTCCACAGCAGCAGTTGCTGGTGCCCGAGCAGGTGCTTGGGATAAGTTTTAGGCTCCTGAACCTGTAGAATAATTGAAGCTCTAGCTGGAGTCTGCTCATGACTTGTGGGCTGGGCAACGTGTGCTGTCTCTTCTTTGCAGGGACTCTGGAGTGGCAGGTAATCAGGATTTGTTTTAGGTTATAACCAGAGAGTGAGCACCTTGAGGTTTGTGGGAATCGATTGCTTTGTATTGTAACACTACCACCACCCCCCCAAACAAACAAAAAACAACTGACGAAAAAACAACCCATACAGCTCTTTCTACAATAGCAGCAGCAAACCAGTATTTTGGTTAATTTTCTCTTAAGCTGGAAAGAACATGAACAGAAACATTGCCATTTTATAATGCTGTAATACCATTTTTGTGTGTGACATGTCAAGGGGTGGTTACTGTGTCCTTACTGTTCTGCATGAGGAACATGTGGAAAGAGCAACACAGAAGATGGCAGCACCTTGAGTTAGTGATCATGGCAAAGAAGGTGTTACACGTGTTATCTGAGGTATTACATGTGATAGACAGAAGATGTTCCAGGATTCACCAAATGACAGTTTAATGTACTGCTTGCTTCTGTCTGACAATACGTCTTGTTCTTTTTTTCCTTGTCTCTCTAAAGCTACTTAAAATAATGTAAAATGAGCTTTTTCTGTTTCTGTCAAGAGTTTTAAACCCGTGTTTCTAGCACCACCCTCTGCTTTTAATCTTAATAGGATTTTTAACTGCTTTTGTATGTGCTTTATTTCCCCAGGATCTACTAATGTTTTAAAGAAAACCTTTATTAAGTAAATGGAAGATGGATTCAGGTATATCCATCTCTTTCTTTTGCAAAGCTTGTCTGATGTTTTCTGTGCAGAAAAATCTTTTGGCTTCTGTTTAATCTTAAAGAGGAAACTGCTATGTTGCTTTAAAAGTTAGAAAGTAAGCAATCAGTATTTTACAAAACATTGGCATTTTTAATTCTCTGAAGTCCTTATCCAAGTGACAGAACTATATAGTAATGAGACGCCTGTCTTTAACAGGCTTTGCAGTCTTTTGTTAATCATCTAAACAGTGAAATCTACTTTTAGTGTAATTGACTTCTAAAATCTGAAATTTAAGAGTCTTATGTTTGAATGTTTATTGGGGTAAGAGATGTTTATGTGAACAGGTAGAGTGAGTAGGATGAAAGTCGGGCTTCCAAGACATCCTGAATGGCAACAAAGAGATGTCTGAAGTAAGGGAATAAATACTACATGATTGTCAGCCTCGATGTTTGAGATTCAATGGCAGTGATGCCCAGGATTTATTTCTTTTTTCAGAGCGTACAACTGGCGAAGTACCCAGTGAATGATCTTGCAGGAGTGCACAGGCATTTGTCATGGACTCTGACTGCTCTGCCAAGTTGTGATTCCTGTCCCTTTTCACTCTCTCTGGTGGGAGCTGGCTTTTTACGCAGCTGGGGGAGGTTGCCGGGCCCTCATCACTCTTCTATGGGTCCCGCTACCGCAAAGGTAATTTGTAGCAGTGGGGCAGTGGCAGCTAATTGCTCACCTAGGATGCAAGGCTATGAAGAGAAAGCTTTGTTGAGGAAATTATTTAGCTTTGTTGTAGTGAGTAGATGAGACAGGGAATACAGAGGGGTTTTTTGATCGCCTTTCCTAGGCTTCTTTTTCTGCTTAGATTGAAACAAGTGCAGATTTGACACTGGTGTCGTGTAGGTCAGGTTCCAGGCTTTCTGCCTGCCTTTGTGTGGTTTTAGTGTGGACACTAAAATGGGGCATGGATTTGTTCAGTGAGAGACTTAAGAAGGATTCAGTGTCACAGCAAGGGAGCAGCAGATTGAGAGAGCGAGTTGTCCCCATAGTGTACTGCAGCTTCTTTGGAACTGTGGTTTGGCATCTCTCTGAAGTCCCAGAGAGGGAGTGTCATTGGGTGTGCTGAGAGGTGTCAAGTCCTCTCCTTCTCACTCTGTAATCTATTTGGGGTCACGGAGCTCTGTTCCTGCTATTTGTGTATGCCTCTGTAGAATGAGGTCCTGCCCAAGGTGAATAAAATGTGAAATAACTTAATCGTTCCTTTGTGTTTTCATCCTTTGCTAATTTAATAGCAAAATAGTAGCATTAGCTTAGCCTTAGCATGTTGAGAATTGGTGAGCATCACTGATGGATAGGAAATGTCCTCTAGAGGTCAGAAGACAGAGAGTGAGTCATCGATGTCCAGCAGACAACGGAGCAGAGAGCAAGCAGCGAGGAAAAATGAAATATAAAAAGGCCTCTTCTTAAAAACAGATGTTAATAAACACGCAAGTTGCACAATCTCCTATTACAAATCAGTAGGTAAAGAGGAAAAGAAGAATAAAACATGGAGTAATTGAAGTGGATAGGTAACTATTGTACCCAAACATTTCATAATTAAGAAGTAAAACTGGATATAACCGAACAGCAATGGAAAGTCTGTCTGAGTCTGGACTTTCTGAAAGATCATTCCACTTTTCCTCAGCCAGATTTTTTTATTCACCTAATTGTTTTATCATCATCTTCTAACTTGTCTACTTTCCACCCTTAATAAGAAAGAGAACTTGTGACCTGCTAAATGCAAAAAAACCCTAACCATAAATATATGTGCATACCTGCCTTCAGACTGACTACTATGCCTTTCCTCTCTACCCTACTGTTCATCCTCAACGTTTGTTAATTTATGTCATTATCAAATTGTGTACAAAAAAGATTCTAAAGCCTTTTTATAATATTGATCATAGCCAAGCTGTAGTGAAATCCAGATTGTCAAACATGGTATAAACCCAAATCTCCATTTTTAAACACTGGACCCACTTCAGATACTGCCTAGACTGACAAGAAGATTTGTACCAGGTACACAAATCATCCTGGGGACAGCAGCATACAAGTAATTCCAAAGATGGATAGCCAAATTGGAGGAACAAAAAATGAAAATCAAAACAAACCACTACTCTTGCCACACTCATTTTCTTCTTCCCTTAAATGTGACTGCAAAAACATATTTGGGAATAGGATCTTGTGGTGGTTTTACCACAAATTCAGCGATTTTGGACCAGAGACTCTGAGAGAAGTCACAAACACACCTCAAAATGAAGAAAACACACAAATATCACAGTTTATTTTGCGCAAACACAAAAACCCGACAAGTAAAGTGCAAAACAGACAAACAAATTGAATTTTCCAAGGCCCGCGTTTGAGGTGAGGACGCTCTGGAGATAGTGCTTGTCTCTCTCTCTCTGGGCCCCCCTGGGAGACTCCGGGGTAATTGGAAGGGAGCACGTGGTCTGAAGATCCCCTTAGCCGTGAGCCTCTGCCCAGTTTTGACTGAGGGAACAACTCAAGAAAATTATAAAAACTACGCACAACCCCTTCCCTCCCTTAGCCCAAGGAAGGATTTAGTGCTGAAAAAGGAAAAGATGTGGTCTTCGGGCCC
>VYZS01086882.1:8445-23984 GCA_013400695.1 Neodrepanis coruscans | reverse complement strand
GCTGCTGCTGGCTCGCCCGGTGCTGCTACTACTCTGCTGCTGCCGCTGGCCCGCCCGGCGCCGGCCCAGCCCCAGGACCGCGGGACAGCCCCGGCGGGGAATGGAGGTGGGGGAACGGTTTTATTTTTCCAACCCACAACAGATCTCAAATAAGTGTCATGTTCTGGGCCTCCAGGACAGACCAATCGAAGAAATGCAGCAGTGAAAAGCTTGTCTCTGTATCTGTTTAGGTCCGCTTTTTCCTGTTGAAGGTCTTTTATTGATGCTGAACACAAAAGTCCACAAGTTGCCTGAATAGCATCCCAGTTGGTTAAGGGATGGACTTGTTAAACTCTGATACAGTTTTCTGAGCACATCAGTTTGAATGTTAGTTAAACTGACAGTTGTTTAATTTGTGTGTGTCTGGGTGCACTGCTGTCTTAATAAAGGCCTACAGCTGATCAACTGAAATAAAAGGACTTTGTTCCTGCAGCCTTTTTGAGTAGCCTATTCCACTTTGTGTTGTTCAGATTGGTTTGATTTTACAGGTGCAAGATTTTGAAGCAGATTTTGGAATTCTTTTCTGTGTATTCTTTCCATGTGTGTCATTCAAACTTGGTAGCTCCAAACTATCAGGAACTTAATTTTTATTAATACAGAAGGGCTGTAATAGGACATAAACCCAGTAGATCTTAAGGGCATTTTTACAAGACACCTAAACCACCTATCTGCATAAAATGGAAGGGGAATAAAATTAATGGGACACAATTGACATTCTTCATACTTTCTGCTTGCAACTTTTAGACTTGCAACACTAAATAAATTTTCTTTAGGAAATAAGGAAAATGAGAATGTTTTTGAGGCAGGATGTTGAATTTCTTTAAACTTCTCATTAGATAGGTATAAAAAATAAAAGTTGCTTGTTAGGTATGATTTTTACATGATGATTCTGTAAATGAAATGTTCACGTTAAACTGAATAAGCATTCTGTCAGTATTTATTTGAGGTAATCATTAGATTTCATAACCAGTCACACTTGAAAAATTATCATAAGATATTCTAATACAACAGCTGTGTCTGTGAGAATGGGAAAAGTTAGGCTTTTTTCTTCTTCTTTTTGTACTAAAATAAAGAAGAACATTGATACATAAACTGCAAACGTTTTAAAAATAGTAAAAATGCTTAATGTATATTACAATTTAACCAAAGAAAGTTGTGACAACATGCTTTTGCCCTTTTGAAAGAAGACAAAATTATTAGACTTCTTGGATTTTGACTCCAAACTGTTGAAGTAAAACTGCTTTTACAAAGCATTATAGAGTTGAGGTAGGTTTGGTTCTTTGGAATCTGATTTGGTGTTCTGGGGGTAGATTTTGATGGAATCACCTTTTTGGATAGAAAGTTGTTCACCCAGAATATTTTGATAATTTTTTTTCCTTAAGTGTCTACAGGCTGTTTTACAGCCAGTCCTTTTCCGAAGTACACTTTGAAATTAGTCTTCACTTATGCTGCCCTGGTTGGAGAACCAGGCATTCAAATTGATGTGTTTTTAGATAGAAGCACACACGCTTGATAAGATCACAAAGACCAGACAGGCTACGTACTATGAATGTGGGTATTCATAGACATAAAAGCTGCTAATCCATTTAGAACCATTTAGGTTGGAAAGGGCCTTTAGGATCATCAGGTCCAACCACTAACTGAGCACTGCCAAATTCACTGCTAAACCATGTTCCCAGATGCCACATCCACACATCTTCTAAATACCTCTAGAGATGGGCAGCAATGCCTGACTGGATATCCTGTTTGGGTATCAAGAAAAATTTCTTTGCCAGTCTAAACGTCCCCTAGTGCAACTTGAAGTTGTTCTTTTTCTGTCAGATGTTACTCAGGAGAAGAGACCGACCTCCACCTGGCTACAACCTCCTTTCAGGATATTGTAGAAAGCAAGAAGGTCCCCACTGAGGCTCCTTTTCTTCAGGCTAAAAATCCCCAGCTACTCCTCGTAAGACCTGTGCTTTTCCCAGTGCTGTTGCCCTTCTCTGGACGTGCGCCAGCACCTCAATGTCTGTCTTGTAGTGAGGGGCCCAAAACTGAACACAGTATTCTGGGTGCTGAGTACAGGGGGATGAGATTTAAATAATTAATAAAAAAATTAATAATTTCCAAAGTTTAATTATATTGCAGTGAAAGCAAACTTTTAAAGCAACTTTCTTGTAACTTTTAGTATCTTGCTTGTTGTTTTGATTGGTGTGGTATGTAATGTTCTATGTTTACTTTAAATGTCTTGAAAAGCAGTATTTTCATTTCTCCTCTAGTCTTACACAGAAAACAAGCTTTTTTTCACCACTTACTCCTCAGGCAAACGCAAGCTGTTTGCATTCCAGCAATTCACCTGCACATGACTGCAGCCACCATGCAAGTCAGCCAGAAAGGCTTTGAAAAGGCTCAGGAACAGCTAAAGCTTTTGAAAAAGGATCCTGGGAATGAAATTAAGTTGAAACTCTATGCTCTGTTTAAACAGGTAAGCTTATTTGTTTTGTAAGGAGCATTTATATTCTGAGGTGTTGGACCTGTATAATATTTACTTAAAATAAGGTCTCTTCAAATGTATTGTCTTAACAAGCTCTTTATTTTGAGTGCTCAAATTCTGTTCTTGAAGTGCCAGCCCCTCAAACCCTGCCTAAATTCTGAGGGAAGCCAAACCTGTTTTTTCTTATAAATCATGCTTTGAATTGAAACATTTATTCAATGAAATAAAGCCAAATTACATCCATTATGTGATGCCTTCCATGTAATATTGATTCAGCTTTGGAAAATGGCTTATGCCTAGCTAAAAAAGAGTATGCTGCGTGCTTCATCTTAAATTTGCTCTGTTTACAGTCAGCTGCACATATAATGTAATCGTTCTGGCATTTAAGTGTTGATTTCTGGGGGTTTTATCTCTGTTTTTTAGTATGGTCGTTATAGGTTATGTTTTAAGTTTGAGGAACTGTTCCACCACACTTTGAGTGGAGGTTATCCTTCCATTCCTACAGCATGGAAGGAGACCTTTGTAGAAATAGCTGCAGGTCCTTACTGGGGTTTGGGAAGTATTTGTGGATCAAGATTGGCTGCAGAGTTAGTACAGGCTGTTGCTTGTTATATTGAAGAAGGCAATCAGTAGAGATTGCTGACAGTTCCAGGTAGCTTTATTAATGAATGATAGTGAGCTCGTAAATGTTTTCTTTCTTTCCTGCCTACCGTTTGAAATATTTCTCTCTGGTAGTGTACTTCAGGATAGCTCAGACTCTTGCAGTTCAACTGGTCCAACACCCTTGCACAAAGTAGGGCCAACTTTGAAGTTAGATTCAGCTTAATAGATCCTATGCAGTGGTTTCTTTATTCACACAGCTTATGAGTCTTTAATTTTCTTTTTAAGTATAAAACTTCCACAGTTTTGGAGGTAGAAAAGTTTAACACTCATGGGTGTCACAGAAAACGGTGTCTCATATTGGGTAGGTGCTTCTGAAAGCCCAACATCAGGTATTAGGAAACAGCAGACACCGAAAAGTTTACAGTATGTGAACTATCTGAATATTGTCCAACTACTAAGTATTTCTTCTGTCTGAGAGTTAAATTCTGTATCCCAATCAGATAAATGTTCCGAACAGTCATTATCTTTTCCACCAAGGCATCTGAACTTTAATCAAAAGTTTAAGTTTGTTTCACTCTCTTTTCAGGCTACTGAAGGGCCCTGCAATGCTCCAAAACCAGGTATGCTGGACTTTGTCAAGAAAGCCAAGTGGGATGCATGGAATTCTCTTGGCAATTTGTCTCAGGTGATAAAACTCATAATTTCACTTTGTAGATTACTCTACCTTGAAGTCCCTGGTCTGTGAGTGAATGGCTGATGCCTAAAAATACTACATGCTAGTTGAGTGACTGCCATCAAAATGATTTGCACTGTATTCCTCAACATTTCACTGTTTCACTCTGGAGATTTTCTTTTTTAATTGTGTAAGCCTGGTTTTACATTATTACAGCTTGTATCAGTGTAAGAGATCTTACATACAGGGTGTCTTCCAATAAAAATATTGTTTTTTTTGTATTATGGTCTATTTTGCTGTTCTCTTTAAGAAAGATGGAGCGAGCTTTTCAGTTCTTACAACAAACCCCAAATCTCTGAATCCATCTTATTAATAACTTTGTCATTTTAAGAAGTCATTCTCTTATGCTGTTGACTAAAAGACTAGGAAAAAAGTGGTGTATTGAAAGCCTCTCTTCATTCTTTATTTCTCGGGCTATCTTGACATCTTTGATACCTTTCATAACCTTTAGAGAAGTCAAGTGAAGCAAGCAGAAAGAAAAAGATACATAAGAGATACAGAAGCAGAGATATATAAACATTCCTTTTTCATGCAGACTGTGGTAAGTCTGACGTTACATATAGGTGCCACAGTTTCTTCAGCTGCTGTTACATGAAGGAAACAATCTTTTCAAATCTGCTGTGTCGCTCCTGCATTAGGCCTGCTATTCAGTAGTAGTTGCCAAGGTCAATCAAAGATATTGCTTAATATAGAGAGAGATCGTTCCTTTCTCTTTTTTTTTCATTTTAAAAGAAAACATGCTTGCGTAATTTTGTGAACATAACATATTCTTGTGCTGCTTTGAGGATTTTGGGGTTTATTTTTATCTTTTGTCAGTTTGGGGTTTTTTGATTATTTTTGAAATGGCCCTGCAGCTTTTACGAGTAGTCAAGAAACACTTAAGGAAATGAATCTGCTCTCGAAGTTAAGAGTGAAGAGTGGATAGACAATTTCATGTGCTACATTATATGGATTAAAGAATTGTTCAAAGTATATCATCCAACAACCAAGAACTTAAAATTCTTTTAAGTTGCTGTGTAATGTAGAAATAGGGAGACAGGATTCTTTAGGCTTTTGCATATCATGTTAGTACTGAATGAAAACTAGTATCTTCAAGCGATTTTAAAATGCCATAAGATCCATTTCAGCACTCTTGTTTTCAGGAGCACATATTCTGATGTAAAAACTTTTACTGGAGAAATGTTCAGCTGGAAAGCAGAAAAAAAGTATCCATAGAATGTGTAAATGTTGGGAATATGACAAAGATCTCTCTGGTAGTATTAGGTGTTGATGAGGGCAATTCACCAACCCAGCATCTGCTGCTTTTCAGGTGACTTTAAGCATGTTCTGCAGTGTTTAAGTATAATATGTTTCCCTTGTCACTCCTCTGATTTGCAGTAGAGATTTTTGTTTTCTTTAGTCTTGAAGCGCATTTAACTTCATCCCTCATCCCTCCAGGTACCCGTTGTGTTAATACTGTTACTGATTTCCATTTCAGCCTTTCATAATATTGTGTATGTGTGTTTTTTCCTTTTTTTTAATCTTCTTTTTCTCTTTGTTTCCTTTTTCCCCACTTTTTTTCTTTTATTACAGGATAGTGCCAGACAGAAGTATGCTGAACTAGTCTCAAGTCTGGTCTCTGCAGAGTCTGCTAACCAGAAGAGAGATGCTTCACCAGAAGAGGGCAGACATGATGGATATGAAACATTAATAGTTACTACCAAAAACAATATCACAAAGATAATGTTTAACCGACCTGATAGGAAAAATGCCATCAACCATCAGGTAAAGAAATTAACCTGGGATGTTTAATGATTTTTTCTTTCCTGGGTAAACTATTTACATTTTTAAAGAATCCTTACTACAGGTTTAGCAGAACTGGCTGAAGCATGGTGGTCTGAACTTCTTGAGGGATTAGTGTCCTGACTCTGATGACAACGTAAGGAATAAATATCCAGTACAAAATTAAATCACTCAGCTAAAATTTTGCAGATTAGGCTATTTTGTATCTCTTGGGTTCTTTAAAACTTAGTATAAGATTATGGTCTGCACTCAACTCAAACAGCAAACTGCAGCTCTATGGGCCTGTTCTGTGGATGCAAGGTTTGACTGTTCGTGTTGGGCATAATGAAGCATTTGTGCAGCCTTTGGCTCAGCACTGTTGCATGTATGTGTAGGTAATCTTCCATTTCCCATAGTTATCTTCGTGACTAAATCCATCGTGTTGGAAACATCATGATCATCCTGTTTAACAGCTGCAAAGATACCAGAAACAGGGTCTTTGCCCCAGTGCCACTAATTTTTAGTGTGTTATTTTGCCCACTTAAACTACTTCTCAGGTTTTAAAGTCAGCTGTTTCCAGTCACTGTTAGTTTTCCAAAGGACCTTATCCCATAGATTTGCACAGGAATTTTTGAGTATTGCAAGCGTGTGTCTTTATGGTCACAAGTACCTCACATGTAATACTTAACTTTCTGTACTTGCAAAAATTTTCAGTATTAAAAAGGATCATAGTTAATCTGTCTCTTAAGTTTCTTGTTGTCAGTGTCAATCTCATTTTTATGTTCTTTTGCAGCATTACATTTGTACTTTATTTTCCTTTTATGCAGATGTACAGAGAAATTATAAGAGCACTTGAAGAAGCTGGAAAAAATGATTCCACCATAGCGGTTATTACTGGTATGTTTTATATTATACCAAAGTGTGGCACTGACATGAGCTATCTACCTGTATTTAGACTAAGATTGAATTATGTAAGTGAAGAAGTTCTTCTATTATAGACCAAAGATTTTCCAAAGTATTTTGGCAAAATTCCTTCAAGATGCTGTTTCAAATTCTTTAGCAAGCTCACTGTTACATCAAAACATGTTTCTCAGATGAGAAGATGGACATGGAATACTCCTAAGGGCTTTATTACTTTTGAGTGGCTGATATATTTGTTACACAGCGTCTTCATTACTGCTTTTGGAGTTCATTGGATAGGAGTTAAGTCAATTTTCTCTACCTCTGTGATACATTGAAACACACTAAAAACAAGCATCTGAAATCCTGTACTGGTACAGGCAGTAGAGACTGCATATTTACCAATCATCATCAGAAAAAAGTGGTATTTTATGTTTTGGGTTTTTTCTGTGACTGCCATAGGAAAGGATTGGCCAGACAAGCTGCAGCCTGGATCACCTATGTACATCCCAGTCACCAGATGTGGGCAGCTGGATGAATGCAGCAGTAGTGTTGAAAGGGCAGCTCAAACTCATGCTGCCTGTGAAGTCTGGCTGCTCTGGAACACGTTCTTTGGGTTCTCCAGAGGACCTCTCAGTCTGTCTCTTACTGAACAACACAGAGTCAAGGGCAGATGGGAGTCAGAGAGAGGCTGAGGGCAGGTGCAGTCTGTCTGGCTCATCCTCTTTGTCCATATGTTTGTCTTTTTAGAAAATTAGCCAAAACTTGAGCTTTGGCTTGCAGCTAAGTAGTGTGAATTTGGGCTTAGACTTGTTTACTCTTAGGTAGTTGCCTGCATATTCTTCTCCACTGTCTGCTTTAGCAACACCTGGTTCCCATTCCCAGGCTACTGAATTTCTTTTCTGTAGCAATGACTAAGTACCACAGCCCTTACAAAATGAGAAGGGTAATTCACATAACTTGTGTGTCTAACACATGTACAGCTACGAGTAAATAGCAAACACCTCTGCACAAACCTTTCTGTTGTGTTTTAATTAGGGAATAAGAGCACTGCAGCATAAAGTAATGGATGTGCCAACCAGTGAAAGGTCTCATCCTCTGAATGTCCTCATGGAACAGAGGATGATTGAGACAATTAAGTCATGCAGTCTAGCTTTTAAATGCTCCTTGCTTTTTTGTTGACACCTCAAACTGACTTGCATTCTTTGCGTATTCTTGAAGAGGTTATCTGTTTCTTACTGAAGAATCCATCTTCCAGTACAGTGATTTCAATGCAGTTACTGTCAGTCTTATCCTTAGAATGCTGTACATTTTCTGAATTGGTCCTAAAAATGTGAAAATTTATCACACATTAAATAGGCTATTCTGTCTACTTTTGATTCCTTCATCACTTTGAAGTTGGATGAAGGGAGGTGGATCAACTTACATTTCCATTGTCCTGTTACAAAAAAAAAAAAGATTCTTGTGTCTAACCATTTAAATGATTCTGAATTGACAGAAAAAAAAACCCTGAGGAAGTATGCAGCAAAAGAAACAAAATATTTTTCCATCTGATGCTGTTACAGGAAAAAAAAAACCACATTTCCCTCTCAAATTTTTCACAGTCAATATTCTTTGGCTTTCTACCAATTTTTTTTTAATTCAGCAAATTGTCAGTCAAAAGTCATTTTTAAACTACAGACATTCTTGAAGATAGTGTGTATACTCTGAGAAAATCCCTCCAATTGTTTGTAATGTTAGACACTTAGTAGAAAATTCTTTTGTAAATCTAATAAATGAAAGCTTCTTTTCCCTTACCTACTCAGAAATCATTGGTGCATTTATTCATGTGTGTTCTCTGCAGGAAGTGGAGACTACTATAGTAGTGGAAATGATCTGAATAATTTTGCTAATACTCAACCTGGTGAAGTGGAGAAGATGGCAAAAGATGGAGCAGTATTACTCAAGTAGAACATCTTGGTTTCATATATCCATAAGTTGCTGTAATGGGTAAAATAAAATTTGCAGGCTTTGTTAGGAAACACCACAGCAGGGACCCAGTTATGATATAATTCATCTATTTAGATTACTGTGTCTAAGAGCTTACCATGTGCATAGACACAAAGATCATGTGGGAGGAAGTAGTATTAATTGTGTGAAATAAATAAGATTAATATTAGAAGTCTTTTTAAGTACAGTGATGCTAAATAGTTGATTTCAATTTCTAGTCCCCAAAGTACATGCAGATAAAATGACAACACCATTGTTTTAACTGTATATGAAAAATTCTCTGTGTGTTTTAATATCCAACAGTGTCTAGACTAGCAGGACACACCAAAATATCTTCAATGCCAGACTTCTTTGAATAGATATACAGATACAATAAAATACCAGGTGTAATGAACTTGTTTGAAATTCCATCTTTAAGTCTGAATTTGCCTGAGTTTATTTTCTAAGGCCACGGAGATCAGGGGTATCATCTGACACTGGAGCTGAAATGGCTTTTTGGGACAAACAGCATGTTTCTTTTTTCTCTACTTAAGCAGATTTTGTCTTCTCTTTTTCTTCTGTATGTGATGATTGCATCTGAGAGATGTTTGCATGTTAAATTGTTTCCTCAGACACTTGAAATTGATGGGAAACACACAGAAACCCAATGTTTTTGATTCATGTTTTAAAGATGAACTGCAAGTAAAGTACTCAGTTTTGCAGTTTTTACTTAGGCAGGCTGCCTGTGGATCACAGTTGGCCCTTAAAGTGATAATGATGCAGTGTGGATCTGTTGTGAAAGTGTTACTCAGTGGTACCTGAGAAGTGTTCCAGGCTGCAGTGTTTTGTAGGGTGTTCAGCACAATGCAGAGCCTCACGTGTACTTTTTGGTCTTTAATCTTGCTCTTCTGAGAAGCTTGTGTTTGCTGTGCTGTTACTATTACACAGACACAGCGCTTTATTCCAACCAATGCACAGAGATGCCAGGGAACTAGAGTTCTTACAACACTGTTCACTTTTGAGAAGTGTTTCTTTTTCTGAGAATGTGTTTTGTCAAATCAAACAAAAGGCTTTCTCAAATCTGTGCAGAAGAGCACTAGGGAATTCTGTGTTGTGGTAGCATCACAATTTTCATGCCTGTTGGGGCTTCACTGCAGAATAGTCTGTGAAGGGAATGGCTCTCCCATGGGTGAGTTGGGATGCATGTATAGGCAGAAGATTATTCTTGTTAGCGAGCTGTATTCAGTAACGGTAGCTGAAGAGGAAAACACTTTGATAACTTGATTGCAGGAACTAGGAAAGCTCTGCTGATATGTCCATGTTTGAGTCTTAGTTACTAAGGAAATGCAGATGTTTCAAATATGTTGTCAGAATTCATTTCTCAAAGGGTCAGAAACACATGCTGCGTAGTTTCTATCTAGCTCCTGGGTTTTGTTATGCAGGACATGTGTTTTGAAAGTTGTTTATATTGGATGAAAAGCTCTTGAGATGTGTCTCTTATGTCTTGCATTTTCTCTTCTCTCTAGGGAGTTTGTGGGTCATTTTATTGATTTTCCTAAACCACTGATTGCAGTGGTAAATGGCCCAGCTATTGGAATCTGTGTAACAGTCCTTGGGTTGTGTGACATTGTCTATGCTTCTGACAGGGTAAGTACATTGCGGATCCCGAGATAGTCTTTAAGCCTCCTTCTGTAGCAAATATTATTTGATTTGGGGAGAACAGAGAGAAAAGACCACTTTAGAGAAGTCTGAGGGCTTTTTATATTACATCAAGGACTGCTATATTAATTACTGGCACAGGGGTGCATCAGCTAGTGGTTAACATGCATGGAATTTCTTTGCTGTAGTAATCCAATTACTGATTGCAGTTTAGAGGCTCTTTTCTAAGAGCCTCTCTTATAACCTAATGTGAAATGTTGCTTGTAAGGCCCCTCTCAGGTATGAAAGGGGGAGGAAAAGTTTATTTTGCAATGGAAGTTCAGTAGCTGGCTGAAGTGGTCCATTACAGGATCACTAATGACTGTGTCACTCCTGACATATGCTTGTGTAATGTGCGTGATTTGTTCAGTCTATTCTGGTCCTTAGATCTCTTCTTTTACTAGAAAATTGTTGGATTCTCCATCTTTCACCCTCCCATCTGATCATTTTTTGCTACAGGATGAACCTGTTGTTTCTTGTTCCTCAGTTTATAGAAGAGACTATTTTCATCATCCCTTACAGTAGCTGTGAGTGTGCTTAGCAATCAGCATACTTAGACTGTTCGATATATCTCAGGTTTATCTTCACACGGTCTTTGTTTTTTTGAGCTAAACAGCTACAATTTGCCCAGCTTCTCCTCATGTGGCCTGCAGTCACATTCCTCTGGACTCCCCAGTTGTTCAGTGTCTCTTCAAGTATAGTGGTACAAGCTGGACGTACCGCTCCAGCTCATGTCTTACTGATGCAAAATGGAACAGAAGAACTTCTCTGCATTCTGCAGGCTGCATTTCTGTTTTGATATCCCACAGTGTTATTTGATTTACATGCTTGTGACCTGATACAACACCTGGATCCCTTACTGTAAAGTTGCCAGTAAAACAGTTGTTACTGTCATATACTATATACTAAGTAATTCCTGGCAAACTTTAACTTGTCTGTATTAAATAGTATCTCCTTACACATACCTCTCAGTTTTATTAAGACCCTTTGGAATTCTCATCACTTCTCCTCAACACATCTCCTTACAGCCATAAGTTAGTATAGATTTAGTTGAAGTTCATTCCAAATAAGCATTAAATGTTTTGTCCTGTTAATATTATCTTCCTTTCTTGAATAGCTTGTAATTCATACTTGAATTTCCTTTTATTGAGAGAGTCTGTTAGTACCTTCCTACCTGTATTGGGACAGCTTTTCCTTGTGCCCTTGATAACAATTCTTGGAGGATTTCTGTGGTGTCTAACCTAGCCCTTTACTTAGGTTGTCCCTCATGAGAATTTACCTATTGAGGTCAAGTTTATTGAAGCCTTTTCAAAGATGATTATTCTCTGTTCTTCTCTGTAATGGTTTGGCTTAAAACCACAGGGGAAGACAAAGGAAAAAAATAACTCTTTCTCCTATGCCTACATTTTGGCTGTGAGGAGTAGCCAGGTTACCAAGGTTACCTCCTGCCTGGGTCTTTTTCCCATCAGCCCAGGAGACCCAGAAGGAATGCTGGGAAGGGGACTGGACTATATCTACATGAGAGAGCACGCTCTCTCTCTCTCTTTTCCCCGGGAACTCTAAGCTGAAGGCATCTCTNTGTCTGTCAGAGGGAGTCCAGGCTGGTCATAATTGGGCAATTACCCCCATTTATTCCCCCATATATCTACCCTTTAATAAATTGCTGCCTTCCCTATCCATCTCTTGTCCATTGATAAAACCTAATATCGTCCAAAACCAGGACATTCCCTTTCCAGGATTGTGAACTCCCATGATAAAAGGTCATTCTCATCCAAATTGCTACTTAATTTCACATTCTGCAGTAGTTTCATTGGATTGCCTTAGGCATTGACTGCCTACTCCAGAAATGGCTAGCTTTGCAATGTTCAGGATCTGGTTTTATTCTCAGCCAGCTATTCCTAGAGCAGATCATTACCAGCCACATTTATGGGAGATGCACAGCCTAGTCTGACAACAGATCAGTTGCCTTCTGCATACTGGGTTTTGCTCCAGTCCATGGGACACCAGTTTGTGCCCCGAAATAGTCCCATTGCTTAAGCATGACAGATATCCTGCATCCTGGCAGATGTTGTCTAATCTTTTTTTTAAAATGTTATAAATGTTACTTTCTTGCTAAGAAGTCTATTGATCTGTCTTACCGTGTGGCCTTCTGTAGTACAGCAAGAGATTCTTTTTTTGTTGGAGATTCATTAAGAAGATTCAAAACCTTCTATTTCAGTGAAAGCTGCATTGGCAACTTTTGCACTCTTTTTGTATCAGTTCATATTTTTAAATGGAAATAAAGGAAGGTATTTTGTCTTTCTTGCTTAAAGTTGATGTAAGTTGTCAAAACATGAACTTCTGCTGCTCAGTTCTAACTTGCAGTTATGGTATTTGTATGGCCTCATGATGCATTTCTGGCATAGGCTCTTTTTAGATTAGCATAAAATTTGAGTAAAGAAGATTCAGAGACTTGATTTTTTTCATGAGTAGAATAAACTTAGTGTGCTTTCAGAAATGTAAAAATGCTTTTTACCTCTTTAATTATTTGAAATATGTATTTAATAAGTTTTAGTGCAGATACGTATGAACACCATTTCTGCAAGGATTTTGCACATACATATTAGTTTCTCTAAGTGCGGTATTCAGATAATGTAGCTTCAGCAATGGTGTTGTTATGATAAGGGAATTGAATTATACAGACAAAACCATCTCTTGGGTGTATTGAGAGGATGAAGCAGTGTTACCAGATGGCATTTAAAATCTATTATGGTAACAATTTAGATGTGTTTTTGGTGAAGTCTGTCACAGTAGAAGCTTCAAAATGAAAATTAAATCCTGATTCTTTAATTCCGTGCTCTGTCATGAGGTTTGTATTATTCTGTTCTTTTTTCTTTTTCCAGGCTACATTTCACAGCCCATTTAGTCAACTTGGACAGAGCCCTGAAGGATGTTCCTCTTACCTGTTTCCAAAAATCATGGGCTTAGCCAAGGTAAGAATGTCTGGACTGTCTGTGGAATCATCTGAACTTTGTGTTGGTATCCTCTGACTGTAAGAGCAAGTGTGATCTATTGTCCATACTCTTGTTTTGTCTATCTACTCTAAAAACAAGGAAACTAAATAATAGTAATTAAGAAAAATCGTCTCTCTGCTGGAGAGACAGCAGAATCTAAATTTTCTTTTTTTCAGGACAGTGTAACTCCTTTCTGCTTCTTTTGATATCCCACAGAAAAAATATCTGGATAGTTTTAAATACTTTCCTGATACTGCATGCATTACTATAATGTATTTTCATTGAACAGGGTTTAAATCTATAAAGGAGCAGAGTGAGCGCTTTGTAAACATCCAAGTATCAATAGTAGTCTGTTCAGTGAGACATAACCTGCCTGTACATGCTCTAGAAATCTTGGAGTCACTGCAAAAGTGAACAAACACATTTATGATGCGGTAATTCCAGATTACATTCTTGGAGCTCTGCTCAGAAAAATGTGTACACTCTTAGAGAATGGTAGGAGCTGTAAGCCAGTCATAGTGGCATAGCCCAGGGCTTGATACTGGGTGTAATACTTACTTAACCTCTTCATTATGGCCTGAATGATGGGATTGAGTACCCTGCTCTAGCAGGAGCTTTGGAGTAGACAGTATCTGGAGATTCCTGCCAACATCATCAATTCTGTGATTCTGTGTGCTTTTCAGAGGGCAGATATTAACGAGCAAGAGAGTAAAATAAATGTGACATGGAAGTATGTAGTTTTCCTGTCAGATTACTCAAGTCTTGTGTCTTATTGGATCACACTTTCTACTTTTCTTTACATAGGCAAGTGAGATGTTGCTTTTCAATAAAAAGCTGACTGCAGCAGAAGCCTGTGCCCAGGGACTTGTGACTGAAGTCTTCCCCGACAACAGTTTTCAGAAGGAAGTTTGGGCAAGATTAGAAGCTTATGCAAGGCTCCCCAAAAATGTCAGTATTTTAAATTTTTCTTCACATTTTAAGCCCATAGCATTCCCAGTTCTCCTGCCAAACCTATCCTGTCACTTGGTTTCACTTCATCCTTAACTGAAATAATGAGGCTCATTATATTTTCCTTCAAGCACAGATCTGTCCCTCTGCTGCTGGGAACAGATACCTCTCTGCATCTCTCTTTGTCTGCATCCAAGACAGTGCACTGTACATAGAGATTCAACAGCTGAAAAGCTTTCAAAATTAATTAATTAATCTGCCTGTTCAGTCTCTCTGTGAGTGCCTTGGATGCACATGTTTATATTTTGGCAATAGTTTATATTTAAGAACCTTAGCACTGGTTTTGCAATATTAATTATACTGTGTGCACTCTGGGTGGTCAAGATTACGGTGGGTGGCTTTAATTTTTGCTGAATTCAGTCCTCCTGTTCACTAGTTAAGGTTTTGCAAGACTGCTTAAGTTACAATGGTATTATGCTACACTGGACAAGAGGAGTCACCTGTGCCAGCTGCTGATAATGTGGGTTGCATTTGACACTGCAGACAATTGAATGGATTTCCCTTTTGGTGCCCATCTACTCTGATTATGGGCACTTAGTGGACTGTAGTTTTGCTTCCCATGAGCCTCCTCCACCTCATTAACAGTCTTAGTTATTAAATGCAATAAATACTTCCAGCAAGAAGTTTGACTAAAAGCTAAGAGGTGCAATGTTAATACAACCAGATTAGGATTCCAGTGTGGGTTTTGTGTTATTTTCTGAAACTTTAAATTAAAGTCTAGAAAATTTGACTTCCTAATGTTCCTCTTTCTCCTCCAGTCCTTGGCAGTGTCAAAGCAGCTGTTACGAAATATGGAAAAGGAGAAGCTCCATGCAGTCAACAGTAAAGAGTGTGAAGTCCTGATGGAAAGGTGGTTGTCTGATGAATGTATAAATGCTATTGTCAGCTTCTTTCAGAAGAAATCAAAACTCTAGTCTTCACCAGTAGAATAATCCGCAATAGCCTAATCTGCCCTTATCATTAATAAACTTTCTCTTCAAATAATAATTCTTGTACCCTTTGCTGTGCTACATTTCTATTATNATGAACTATTACTCTGAACAAGTAATGAGAATAAAACAACATTACATCTAGGGATTGGAACTTCTGCAGGTTTTAGTTAACCTTTTGGAAAGTTAAATCATTGTCTCAGATCAGTAATTTCACTTCATAACTTTATATTCACATATTCATTAACTCCATTATCAGTGTATTTTTTCAGTACATGCTCTGTATACTCTGATGTTGGTTTTCATTGTTAATGAAGTGGTATACAGCAGAGAGGGATATTTTTCTTGACTGTTTTATTGTTATGGGGCTTTCTCTTCCAATTTAGTTAAGACCCTAGAACTTCAAGAACCATGTCAGTACTTTCAACTACAAA
>VYZS01086881.1:0-13136 GCA_013400695.1 Neodrepanis coruscans | reverse complement strand
TCCAGAAATTAGATGAGGGGAGAGACCCCTGGCAAACACTAGGGTGGTCCCATGTCTTACCTTCTCGATAGCTCTGCTGCTTTACATGTTCAACAGGTTTAAAATCTTTACATACAGATTTCATGGAATAGTAGGATTCTTTGAACAAAATTAAGTGGGGAAAATGTTATTAGAAAAAGATTAACTTTTTTTTTTCTGAACTAAATTATGATATAAACAATAATTTACATTTATAGTCTTGTGGTCATTTGGGATTATGAGAAAAAATTCACAACAGAGCTTCCTTATTTAACAATTCAGAATCAGTATGATGGTTAAAATACAGTCATCTTTCAGCTTACTTCCCTTTAGGAATGATCTAGCTTTGTTTCACTGTTGTCTTTTTTTTCCTAATATTATTTTTAAATGCATCAAATGGAAGTCCAAGGTTTTAATTTTTAGAAAGAAAGGGACATACTTTCACCATCATAGGAAAACATCGAACAGATATACTATTGTCAGCAGGAAGTTCAGAGTTTCGCCTTGGTAACCACGACTGAGCCCTCTCCACTGCCATGTCTTCTGTATTGGATCTACCTGATAAGAGATATTGCAGGGGTGCACAAGTTATGCTAATTGTTAGAATTTGGAATCCAAAATATTATCCTAGATCCCTAGAAAAGGAAGAAAAATTGCTTAAGGTGTCTCTAGTTTTATGTTGTATTTTGAATGCCAATAGAAGATTTATATATATATATATATATATAAATAATTATGTAGATATATTGCCATGATTCATCCCCAGCGAAGAATGTGGTAGAGGAATATTGATAATAATTTATAAATGAAAAATGATCATAGAATATTATGTTTCAGAGTAAAAATGCCCATGAGTTGCGTATCGGGTGTAGATTTAAATCCAGCTGCATACTTAAATGGCACAGAAAACTTCCTTTCAGGATATGTATCAAAATCACCCGAGTGTGAAAAACATTTCAGTTTGGGGCAGTTCAGATTCAAATCTGGATTCCAGCTTTACAGCCAAATCTCCCCATTTGTCCCAAGTTTTTATTTTCTTAGCTGTTGTGAGTTTAAATTAAATCACATATTTCCATTTATTTTGGCAAAGCAAATGTATTAATTTGTTTCTTTGCCTGCTAATTTGATTAGGAATAAGCAAATCCACAAGAAACACTCCTAAAAGAGTTGGTCTAGATTTAATTGTTAATTTCATCATGGTGTTACTCAATTTGTCTTCACTTTGTTTATCAGGCCTCAGTCATAACGTATAACATTTGTTATGCAAATATCCTGGAAGTGATTTATGGAACTCAGTATGTATTTTATTTAAGGGCAAAATCACAGCCGGGACAGATTTCATGCCTGTGTGTGACCCTCTTTTAGCTCACCTACTTGCTACCTCACGATAAATGGCACATGTGCAACTTCAAATATTTCCGTGCTTTTACAAAGTATTTGTAGCATTTATGTACAGGCAAATGGGACCCCTGGGTACATTTTAGAAATGTTGTTTGTAAATTTTCAAAATTTCAATCTCAGGTGACGGCCATAAAAACTGCAACAAAATTTATATTGATGATTGTCTTAACAAAACGTGCATTAATGAGCAAACTGAAAAGCTACTGAGAAAAAACAACGGTCTTCGATGCATTAGAAATCACAACTGCAAATCCTCAGTATTTTCAAGCAGACATTTTCCTGTGCAGTAGAGCTGAAAATGGACATTAACATTAAGAAACATACCAAAAGCTAGTATACTTGATCTCCTGCCATACTGAAGTTATTAAAATTTAATACATAAGGAAAGTAATAAGAAGGACTGAAATTACATGGCTGTGCACAGCCAGAGACTTCATCCTGTGCTGAGCAGAACTAGCACTAGTCCCTTTGAATCAGGGAGACTAACTTGCCAAGTAAAGTGATCCCCAAGATGGATACTAGTATCTGCAGACAACAAAAAGTCAAACACGGGAGATTAGAGGTCCCTGGAATCTGTGGAAATATGCTGACTAGCTGTTATGTCTTTTTCAGTTGCTTCAAACATGCTTCTAGTAACACCAAGGTTACAGGTTTGATGCCAGTACAGGCCATTTTCTCGAGTTGGACTTGATGATACTTGTGGGTCCCTTCCATCTCAGAATATGATTCTGTGTGATTCTGTGATCTTTCCCAAGAAGTTCTGAAGGACACAAAGTAGGTGAACTTGGTTGCCTCTTGATCTGGAGTGGCAACATGCAGCTGCTTCTCTGCTGAAGGTACTGTTGAAACTGGGCATAACTTGTCCTTGATAAGGTAAATAACTAGTGAGGTAGGAAAGGCCCCTTTGCTGTGTATATGGTGCTACAAAGAATAGTCTCTCTCTAGTCTGTCTAACTTGAAGCCCATCCCAGCTGCTCCTGCTCTGGCATCATGAAGACAACATCAAGCAGAGAAGGGAGCATGCAGCCACTACATGACAGACACTGTCCACTGTACAGACAGATAAGATCTGCAGTGGTAGCCAGTTGCAAGCATGTTTATGCAACCCATGGTGATGGCTGCTGCTGACCCATGGGCCTAAAAGATTCCTCAAGGTCAGCAGGAGCAAGAAAAAATTAGGCTGGTGAATTGTTCATACCAGGCATGAGAAATGCCAATCTTTACTCAGTCACACTACTAGAAAATAGAAACAACTCTAAATTTGCAGAAGTACAAGTGAAAGAAGAAGCTGTCCCAAGATAACAGAAGAAGAAGATAATGTGAAAAATGAAGTAACCCTGAAATATGTCAACCACCTTACATCATAACAACAGCTTACATCATAGTAACTGAAACAACAGCTGACAGTTACCATAAATTGTCACCCAAGGGCAGAGGAAAGAACATATATTATTGCCAGCAGTTCATCCCTGCATTGAATATGTTCTGGGGTGGCTCTGCGTGTTGTATCACTCACTGCACAGGCGTGGTTTGGAGCAGTGAAAGAATGCTGTAAGAAAGGGAATACGATCCAGAATAAAAATTAAGCTGCAAGGAAAGTGCAACACTGGCAAGATTAATAAGGTGCTTTCTGGAAGAAGACTTTTTGAGTATTTGTCCGGGAATTCATGATACCCAAAGGAGTGAACAAATATTCTTACTTCTTTAGTCCTCTCAATATGTTGTGTATTCTCTCTGGTCTTTCATGTTAGAAACTGAAGGGCAGTCCACTTGAAGAGTGCTGTTGGGAATTCATATAAAAGAGAAATCACTCATGTGCTACAGAAATAAGCAAAATACATGTTATAGGATATGAATTGTTGTGCAAATAATTCTGTTCATTTTAGCTAAATTAATCCTGCAACTATAAACCAAATCACATCCTGTAAGCAGGAAAAGTAGCAGGATAGCGGAATGATTTTCTGCTGGAGTAAATTCTGCATACATTTCTGTGAGGTAGGACAAAGACTTTAGGAGAATGAAGATTTAACTCTTTAAAAGAACATGTGCAGGCAGGGAAAATCTGATATAAATTAATTATTGGATTTAAATTCTATGTGGTAGACTAAACTAGCTTTCAGAAATCCTACTTGTATTCATAAAATTGTAGAGCCATTTGGACTGGAAAAGATCTTTAAGGTCATTGAATCTATCCAGTTATAAGGCATATTTTAAGTTATTAATAAAATTGCTATTTTTCCATAAACTACTTATTTTGAACATCTCTGTGTTATGGGGTGAAACGAAGTTCCTGAAGTTGAAACCATTTTCCCTTTACCTGTTTCTTTTTCTCCTTTTTCTGGGAAGGGAGGATGGGATGTTTTGCACTTGCCTTTTGTATGTTTATGGGGACGGGACAGGCAGGCAAAGTGGCGGGGCGTGGGTGCTGCACTCTGTCCCCAGTTCGCACAGCAGCGGTGAGTGCCACTGCGGTGACGGGACTGGCCTGGCCTGCGGCTGCCAGTGCTGAACTGGGGGACCATGCTGTGCCGCAGGTTCACCCCGCGGCTGCTGCAGGCAGTGGCAATGGGGGTGCCCGCCACCTCCCGTGGCCGTCAGAGCCAGGGCAGGGGGTGCCCCATTCTGCCTTGCAGGCTGGTGGGGGTGACTGCCGCCTCCCCCCCAACTAGTTTGCCTGCAGCTGCCACGGAGCCACCCCAGATCCCGGCGGCAGCAGAAAAGCCGCCAAATGCTGACAGATCTCGGCTTGGCTGCTCCCGGCGCTGCGCGCACGTGCAATGCATTTCCCAAGAACGTGAAACGCGGTGCCAAACAGAGTGTCAGTGGCCTTCGCAGCGGGAGAACCACCCCGCTGCAAGTGGCTGCTGCTAGCACAGGGTGAGTGCAGCCCAGTAGCGGTACTCTGGGCCCCTAGGGTGCCCTGCAGTGCCCACGGGGGACCCCCAACTTCCCTGAGGCCCTGGCTACGTGGCAGTCTGACGGGAAGTACTGCCATGTTGCCTCATGGCGAGATCTCGCAGGTGGTGGTTCCCGGGCACCATTTAGCCCATCCAGAGGTGACCTGCGCCCGGGAGGGACTCCAAGACCACACAAGATTGGCTGTCTATAAAATCGAGATCCTGGAGGCCATCTTCTCTTTCGGGGCTCATCAGCCGGTGGAGTCGCATCTCTGCTCGTCTTTGCTCCAGTGCCACAGGCAGCATTGCGACTCCAGCAGCAGCAGAGGCAGTGGCAAGGGCTGAAGACCACATCGTTTCATCATCTGTGGTATTTCTACCTTGGGAAGGGGGGTCTTGGGTTTTCTTTCATTTTCCTGTTTTTCAGAAAACCCCGGCGAGGACCCAGCGCCATCCTAGCTTCCTCCCTCACACCAGCAGACCAGCAGCCAGTCTCGGAAGGGCTTAATTTGTTTGTTTTTGCGTTTTATTGTCGGTTTGTGTGTGTGTGTGTGGGTGTGTGTGTGTGTGTGTAAATTAAAACTTGTTGGTTTGGTTCTGGGTTTTCTATTGGGGTCTCTCATCACTATTACGTCCCCTAGGGTCGAAACCAGGACACTCTGTTTTCCTCTTCATTAGCAGAAGTATATCTAGAAACAATCTGTAGGACATGAAGTGCTGATTCATTGATGCTATAGGGTCATAATTTTCACAGGATGGACAGATAGTTCCTAAAACCATTGCTCGTGGTGGTAAATAGGACCCCATTTGAAGCAAATTGCTGCTCACCATGAGTGAGGAAGTACAATTTATTTGGGCCAGTAAGAGCAAGGCATGGTGGCAGAAAGTAAGGTTGGGAAGACTGCTGACCCTTTCCAAGTGGCAGGGAGAGAGAGTCTGAGACTCACACAGTTGCAAATACTAGCAGGTAGCTGCAAGATAGCATTGCAAATGCATATCCCACCAGGTGACTTTCCTACTGCTGTAAGGGCGGATGTTTCTGGAGGCTCATTCCTTCAAGTCTTCATCTCCATGGTTGCCATGCAAACGCCAGAAGCAGCCTTTCTGGATGGCAACTTTTCCAGGAATTAGCTCATTAGACTCAATGATTCACAGGAAATTTGTTTTCAAGCGGTCTCCTTGTTACAATGCTGAGAAGCAGTCTGTAGATTTTGTATAAATTTCAATTTATCCCTATCAACAGTCATACATATTCATATTTAACACAGAGTTCCTGAATTGATATATTAGGCAAAGCAAGAAATAGGAAAGCAGGCTTCCCTCACATGGCAGAAGTCAACAATTTTCAATGTAATCATTGTTTGTCTTATACATACCAAATCTATCAAGAGTACAAAACCGCTGTTATATTTTATAGAGTCTCAGTATATAAACCTTTTACAAATATGAGATTTCAAAAGATCTGGAGAGAACTTGGACCAAAAGATCTGGAGAGAGCTTGGACTCAGTTAATTTCTATGATTTTATTTTCTTCTAAACTTAATTTTTTTAAAGCTTAATTTTTTTTTAGTTATTTTGTTATTTTTCAATTGCACTGAGAATGAAGAACTGATCTTGAGAAGTTATAGCTGCATCAGTTTAAGAACTTACATTGGTGTGACAATCAAACCAAAATTCCTCCATGATGCAGGAAGTTTAGAAGTTTACCTGCTTTTTATCAGAATTTGGTAAAAATTTAATTTGCATTATAATTATGCTTACTGTAATATTTCACAGAGTCTAAAATACTAAAATAACAGAAATATGAGACAAAACCAAGCTGCTGATGAGATTTTTTAAATTATTTGTAAATTCTTTGATCTTTTAGATTTATAAGTTAACATAAATAAACACTGTTCCTCTCTTTGCTTTTTTTATGCATATAGATTTATGTTTCAGTGAAGGTAAATATTTCTGGGTTTAGCTGAGCAGTGATTTTTCTTTTAAAAAGATTCAATTTGTCCTTACCAATTATTAGCAAAATCTTGAAATGGAGTTCTGCTAATTAAGCAGAAACTTCTTGTGAGTTTAGACAAGCTAGCCCCAACTGACCTTGAAGTATATGAAGGCACAGAAGTTAAAGCAAGAATTTTTTGGCCAAAGAAAACATCTTTATTCCTTTAATAGGCATGGAGGAAAAAACTGCCTAGTGCAAAGAACTCCATACAGCAGAGCTCTTTTATAATCTTGGATGAAGCAAATAAAGCCATGAAAAAAAAATTTAAAAGTATTCATGCTCCCAATGAAGTCAATGGTAAGACTTCCTTTTATTTTTAAAATCAGAAGATCTACCAAAGCAGGACAGCTCTGAAAGTGCCATTTTAATTGCGCTGTTGCAATTCCAAATGTTTTTCATGCCAGGAAGAGACTCTCTGTAGTTTGTTTAGAATTGGTATCCTGCATGTCATTATAATAGGAAGAATATCTCAGTTTTCCACTCACCTCATATTATTTCTTGCAAAAGAAGTAGACTATGTTTGCAGATACAAATTCACCTCTGTATTCTGGATGAGCATAAAGCAGAACACAAGCAAAACCCTGCTTAAACCTAGAGGAAAAGCTGAACTGGGCAGAGCACTGGGGTAGAGCTTAAGCACTTTCTGTTCTCAAATTCTCCATTAAAGTCCTTGAATATCGGCCTCTAAGGAAGCATATTTACAAGATAGTCAGAAATACTGATTAAAAATAACATCCTAGATTTAAAAAAAAGAAATATTCTGTGTTGTTGAGTATTGGCTTTACTTTAAGCAGACTATAGAATGTAGTCAGGAGTCTCCAAACATTCAGATTCAGCTAAAATAATCTCAAAAGAGCATAAAAAATACTTAGGTAATTACTATAATATTATCATCAAAATTTTAAGGTAAGAAAAAGCAGCATACAGTAGAGCTTAAACTTGTGCTCTGTCAGTGGCCTTGTCCAAGGACATTTATACTGCTGTCCTGATGCACTAATTTTGCATAAATTCTCAGGTTATTTCTGAGAATACTCAGCAGTTCATTGCATTAAGTCCTTTTCAGAGATGTTTTATAGCCACTCAGGAGTGTCCTCTTGCACCCGAATGCATTTAATGAGCCAGATTAACCCTTTATGCTGAGTTTATAGCTTCCATGACCTTTGGCAGATCTGTGGGAAGCCGTTTGGCACTACTCGAGACAAACAGCAAAACTGCCTCATACCACGCATTTGCTTTGAACTGGGGTTCAGGCCTCCCATCAGCCAGAACTGAGAAAAGAGATGATTCAGAAAATTTGCACACTGTACATGACAGAGAAAGGTCTGATGAGATTCACTATGTCCTGCTGATCGAGGTGGGTCAGTATCCGTAAGAGCTGTTATCATAGAATAACTTGGGTTGGAAGGGATCATCTAAGGACATCTTCCACTAGACCAAGTTTCTCAAAGTCCCATCCAACTTGGCCTCGAACACTCCCTGGGAGAGTTATGCTTTTGAACTTGGTTTTGTCTTGGATCATGTGGGTGTAAAATTCTAAATAAGGGGATAAACCTCACAATGCACAAGTCTTCATCATGTGAGAAAAAGAGTGAGGGCCTCTCAGCTAGACCCTTGACAAGAGTCATCTTTCCCCTTCTGACATGCTGGGTCAGATAGTGCCTATCTGTATTAAAAATGGGCAGAATTGGAAAAGAAACTGTGTCTAACCAGCCCAGATTTCACACATCCAGGGTGACTCTTATCATGAGACTGTTTATCCCATCTTAATTTCTATCAGTATTTTCTCAGAGACAGCACACATATTTCTTTCTCAGAACTACCTAAGGCGAAGACTGAACTTTAAATTTTCAGATGACTGCAAGTCATTCCACTACAAAAACAATTTTTAAGACATTAACTTTATTTTTTTTTTTCCTTAGAAAAGGAAACAAGCCACTTTCATTGAAACTTGAAAAAGTTCATTTCACAGCTAAGAATATACAACAAATATTTAATTTGTGTAGTATTTTTTCTTTATCTCTGTCCTTTCGAAGTCAGTCACTGGAGACTCCGGACATATTGAATGAACTACTCTGTAGGTCCATGCTTCTCATATTTTTTCCACTGTCACTGCATCAACATCTGAAAACAACCAGACTTTGCAATGGATGAGTAGAATAGATTTTGAATATTTTGTTTTAATTTTTTCTTTCAAGCCTCCTTTTTATATAGAAATTGGCTGACTAGGCTTGAAAGTACTGCCTGTTTAAAAGTTATTTACTGTTACACAAACAATCATGTTAGTTTCCTCAGACTTAATTTAGAATATTTATCCCCAGAGAATCCAGGACCGTAAATTTAAGAATAAACTGAGGCTGTTTATTTCCCTGAGGAATCTGCTCTGCAGATACAACAACTGTGCACTAAAATGGCAACAGTGTCACAAGTTCATTTATGTGCCAGACTTTGTCTGGAACTTCAACGCAGCAGCAACCTGTTGCTCACAGCCTAGTGTATTGTTATAGTCAGTTATAAGGCAGTATTATGTCACAATAAAAACAGAGGTAAAAAAATATTTCTAATTTTGTTATGACACAAACACCCATTAAATAATTTATTTGAATAACTCTGAATGTTTTAAACCAGTTAAAACATTCAGTTACAGTTTCAGTGCTTCTTCTCAAAAAGTACTTCTAAGATGTTATACTGGCAGTGGCACTAATGTGTCATTGCCAACTCCCCAGCAAAAATTTTTGCAGCGATCTTTAGCTCTCCTTTCTTTTTCACTCCTGGTGTGGATTAAAGCCTGCAGTCACAACTCTGATAGTTTAAAGACAGATGATCCTATATTGTTTATCCATTATCTGCTTTGTTAACCCAAGGGAAAATTAAGTGCTGTGCCTCAGAACAGTGAGATCTGTAATACAATGACAGATGTTAGCATTTGGGGAAAATAAAAGGAAAGCTGTTATCACTAACTTGGGAAGCCAATTTTCAAAACTGTCTGCCTTTGCAGGTGCACATCTAATTATTTGTCATGAAAACTATGCAAAGATAAAAATGTTTCTCTTGAAATGATGATTCAATGTTATTTTAGTCCATGAAGTATATTTTTCAATATGGAAAAGTTGTCTTCAGAAACACAGGAAGTTTCACCTGAACATGAGGAAGAACTTTGCTGTAAGGGTGACTGAGCACTGCGACAGGTAGCCCAGAAAGGTTGTGGAGTCTCCTCCTCTGGAGATATTCAAAAGGCATCTCGACACAATCTTGAGTAACGTGTCTAGGGAACCTGATTAAGCAGAAGGGTTGGAATAGATGACTTCCAGTGTTCCTGTCCAACCTTACCATGGTTGGACATTCTGTCTTACCGTGATTCTGTGAATTTGTCTTTCATTCTCCTCACTCTAATTCTTTTTGAGTCTGTTCATGAGGCACATCTAGGAATATGCAGTTTTCTTGCTTTACAGAATACACTTTTTTGAAAATACCACAGAAAATTTCATACCTCTCAGATTTTGTGTCCTGGTTTAGAACAATATTAGGTGTTATCAACAGATGAGAGACATATAGAAAAGGCAGCAATTTATTGAATGTGGGGGGAAATATGAGTATGGATGGTTGTGAGAATGTGGATGTGAATGTACTGATATGAATCTGTTATTGAAGTGGTGAAACAAAGGAAATGAAAAAAAAAACCAACAATAATCAATGTCCTTGGAAAACACAGTTGTCCCTTATGCCCCCAGAGTCGCAATGTCATGTGTTGCAGGAGCTGTAATCACACTCCGGAAGTTCTTCTGGAGCACAGGGGGTGCAGTTACTCTGTTCCCCCCAGCAGGGGGAGCTATTTGTCAATAGGGACGGGTCCGGAGGGGAAGGCGCCACGTGTGAGCAGGGAAGAGAAAATGGGGGATTCTGAGACCAGGCAGAAGAGCCCCCACAGTGGGACTAGGCTAGCAGCACCCGGTTCAAGCACTCAGAGGGACGAGGGGGGGCCCCCAAGAACACAGGGGAGGCTTAGATGTGGGGGCACACAAACCAGAGCTTCAGTGGAGAAGCTGCTGTGTTCCAGGGGCTGCAGTGTCTGTTGAGGGGTTTTCTCAGGGGTCTTCTCAGCTGGAAACAGTGCCCACCGACTTCAGGAGTCTGTAGGGAGAGGTGGGAGCAGTAGAAGTCATGCTGGTTTTCTAGGCAAGCAGTGCTGAGAGGGAGCACTCTGGCCCCCTGCCACATAGCCAAAAGAGATCGAGAGTGGGTTCCCCAGTTCCTTTATAATCTCAGTCCACTCCCAGAGCTCTCTGCGTGGCCTCAGGAGTCTCAACCTTCCTTCCCAGGTATCCCCCCAAGGCCCCACGGGGTGATGGGAAACCGAGGGAAAAGGAATCCGTGATACTCTGCTGGGCTGTCCCTGCCCCTCACTAATCTGAGGAGAGGAAAGGAGTTATTTTTCATTTTGTCTTCCTCTTCGGTCCCCAAACCACCACATTTTGAAAATGCAAGTTTCTTTAGCTAGGACTAGGACAGAATTCCACTGATTCCGTTTCTCTATAGCAGCGCACATGCTTGTCTGAAAGATTGCTAGCAAATGAGAATGTCTTATTTTTTATTAGGGGTAGGTTTTAAAAATATACTCAATAAATTTCTGATATATCTTTAGTCCTTATTCACATACAAAAGTAAGTCTATCTATATCTTAACGTTGTAAGTAATATCTCCTTCTTCCAATACTTTGTAGGCAGTAGGGAAAGGTTTTACTTCATTGTTGTTTAATCTAAATTTAAAACTGAAGAGATACTAGACGGAAACCTGAACCCTCTTAGTACTGCATCTAGTACACCCCTTTGTCAGAGGAGTAAACGAAAATGCTCATTTTGCTAACTACTGGTAGACAATGGATTCCCATTGAATACCTGAGCTCCTCAATACTCTGCTGGTTAAAGTTCAGGAGAATCTAAATCCAGGTACCCTAGGGGAGTTTGACGGTGTCTGTGGCAACCTCTTTTAAGTTGATTCATGGAACAGTACAAAAAACCAACCTCACCAAGCTGTTCTTGTATACTTGGTTAGGTGGCAACATGATATATTAATGCCCTGAATCATTACAGCAAAGGGGCAGAATAAGCATAAAGGATACATTAAAACGTAAAGCCTTCACCTACTCATATTTAACACAGGAGAACTGTTTTCTTGTATTAAGTTATGTGATCAAAATCCTATTAAAAAGTTTGAGATGATTTACACAGTATTAAGCAAAAGATCCCTAGGAGTGTTATTATGGAATATTAGTTTCCAAAAAAGCAGGGAAGGGTAGAGGATCAAAACTATCACTCTTACAACTGAATATGACAAGTGCTGTGTGTACAATCCCTGTGAATTTGAGACAGGAGTTGAGCAAATGTTAATGTTAATGGTGGAAGAGATCTTTTAGAGGTTATTTTGTTAAAATTTTTAAATTATGTATTTACTTATAGGCAAGCCTAGTAGTAAATCTACAGACTAAGAAACTCCATGAGAAAATGAGATCAGAGCTTTCATCAAAAACGTATCAGGAATGGGAAACCCATCTTTTAAGAATGATGTATAAGACTAGAGTCAAAAAAAAACCCAAACCATTTTTAAGGGGAAAATATAACCTGAGTATTGGAGTCCAAATCTGTAGCTGAAATTAATTGACATCTCTTTCCTGGAATCATTGGAACTCATATGGACAAAGTGGTATGGTGTAGCAAGAAAACCAGGATGTCAAAAAGCCTGGTTGTTTGTATGCATACATAAAATTGTCAGTATTGGCCCATTAATAGGAATCAGCAGCTACTTTGAAGAAAGGACAGTTTTGCTCCCAAATACACAACTGAGGCTACGCTCAGTCAGCCAAGCAGACACTTGAGGGCATTTCTTCTGTACAAAGTATTGTAATTGCTTTCACATATGGCAAATACAATTATGTATTTCACTGATAGGGTGGATTATAAATGCGATTTATGAACAATGACTTGTATTTCAATAGATAGCAGCTGTGTTTCTGTAAGGAATGTTATAGAAACTTGTGGCTAAAGCCAGGGGGAGAAAAAAAAGCAAAAAGCAGTCAGGTAAAGGGGAAAATGTAAGTTTGTAAGTTCCTGATCCTGAGAAAAGAAAGAGCTGAACTTAAATTAGCTGCTCAGCTTGCTGTATCCATCCCTATTCAAATATGCAAGAAGGATTGATTTAAGAGAGTATGCAAAAACTTCCCTCCCTCAGTAAGGGTACAGTTACTATTGAAACATGTGTGCCTTGTTTTAAACAATCTCCATGAAAGAGGGGCACAAAATGCTCATTTGGGCTAAAATTATTTCACAGATTATGGAATTTACTGTGTCTTATTTATAAAAGTGGCTACCATCACAGATGTGAACTGTACAAACGGACAGAACTGATTGATTACTCCATAGATAAACTCGTTTCATACATCATCAAGAAAAATTAACATTTGAAATATGGGAATAAGTACAGAATTAATTCAATTGCAAGCATAATAATAAAGTTGTTTTAGATGCATAAGAAATACAATTAAAAATGTATCCCAAGTAAAAAGAAAAAGTTTGTTATAAACACATTACTTTGTCCTTAGCTTTTTGTTTTCTTTCTGTTATTAGACAGATCATACTACATCAGCAAAATACTATTGCTGTTCCACAAAATATCAGCATATGAAATTCAGGACAGTATGTGATCACAGTAAGATAACAGTATGCTAGTCTCTGTCTTCACAATAGCATGCAAAAATAATATAGTTGTCTGTGGTATAAATGCCAGCAAGAAGAGCCAGTCAGACTTGCGTACTCACACAGAATTACACACAG
>VYZS01086879.1:0-14883 GCA_013400695.1 Neodrepanis coruscans | reverse complement strand
CCAACAAAACACTTTGAAACATTAATTCACTCACAGTCTGCAAATTACAAATAGCAGCTGAGCCTTTGTTGGGCATTTGTACTAAGCCAGAGGGGTAAAAATAGTTTCTGTAAGCACTGGAATGAAAACATTTCTAACGCTAATCAAATGTTTCCAGCAGTCTAGTAAACAACTCTTATTAAAATTATAGGTAGAACTGGAATGTGTTTCATCACAGGAAGATACGTTCTTAGGGGCAGTAGCTTCTTCTGCCCCCTGAGAGTGTTATTAATTCAAATCACTCATCAGTTGTTCCCAGTCATTTAATCTGAATGAGTGCATGTACTATGATAGTTGCTATGGATGGCACTATCCCTTTCTTGTCTGAAGGCTGTTTATTGCTTTGATAGTAGAAAATGAAATCCTATGCACTGGGCTAATAAAATGTTGTAGATGCTGTTACTGCATGTTGGAATCTAAAGTTACGAAAATACGTTTGGTAGCAAGGTGTAGGGGTGACTTCTCTGAGAAGCTGCCAGAAGCTTTCCCTGTGTCTGACAGAGTCAATAACATCTGGCTCCAAGGTGGACTTTCTGCTGACTAGGACTGAGCCCATCAGTGACAGTGGTAGCCGCTGTGGTATAACATATTTAAGAAGGGGGAAAAGTTAACTGTGCAGCTGGAAAAATCAGAATATGTGAGAGAAACAGCTCTGCAGACACTAAGAGAAGGATGGAGAGGAGGTGCTACAGGTGCTGATTCCCTTGCAGCCTGTGATGAAGACTGTGGTGAGGCAGCTGTGCCCCTGCAGACCATGGAGGTCCATGGTGGNCTGCAGCCCATGGAGGTCCATGGTGGAGCAGAGATCCACCTGCAGCCTGTGGGACCCCACACAGGAGCAAGGGGATGTCTGAGAGAGACTGTGACCCCATAAAAAGGCCATGCTGTAGCAAGCTCCTGTGGACCCATGGAGAGAGAAGAGCCCACAACAGAGCACGTTTGTTGGCAGGACTTGTTCATGGAGAACTGTCACACCCACTCACTATGGGAGTGACTGCACAATGAAGCAGGGGAAGATTGTGAGGGGTCCTACCCCGGAGATGGAAGAAGTGGCAGAGACAACATGTGATGAACTGACCATAGCCCCTTAAAGACGAGCTTTGGAAGAACGGAGGGGTGGTGGAGAGGGAAGGTGTTTTAAGATTTGGCTTTATTTCTCATTACCCTACTCTGTTTTGGCTGGCAATAACTTTATTTTTTCCCCAAGTTGAGTCTGTTTTGCCCATGATGGTAACTGATGAGTGATCTTCCCTGTCCTTATCTTGACCCACAAGCCTTTTGTTATATTTTCTTTCCACCATCCAGCTGACGAGGGCAGTGATAGAGCAGCTTTGGTGGGCACCTGGTATCCAGCCACGATCAAGCTTCTACAGTACCAAGACAGACGTGATTATGTCTGTGAACATTCAAAGGGATACCTGTGGATTACTGTCTTCAATTATTCCTACTGCTTAACAGGAAAACAATAATAATGAATAACCATAAACTTTATGAGGAGAGAGAAAACTTTTTTTTTTTTTTTTTTAAATAATGGAATTTGTCCTGTCTGTTTTTGAATTCACTGTCTGGTTAAGGGTTCAACAACGGAATCTGCTTTTTATATGGAGTATCTGTGAAGGGAGGACTCAAGTGGAAAAGAGCAAAGACTGGCCTGCTTTCAGAAATATAGTGGAAGAACACAGTGACTTCACAGCAAAAATCTTCCATGTGTTCGAAATATTAAGCACCAACATAAGGCAGCCTGGGTTTTTCATGGCTGTTAAGAATCAGTTTGTCATAGGAAAAAAGGATCCAAAATTTAGTTTTTATTTTTGTGGCTTCTCAAAACTAAGGGTAAGATATTTGCCAAATTTCAAAGTCTACAAAGTCAATTCAGCCCTCATAGGAGCAATTATGCAGTAGAAAAGGCTGCCAAGGGCTGTTTTGTAACCAGTATCACTGGAATATTCAAGATTCAACAAGATGTTTATCTGTCAGGGGTATTGTAGGATTAGTGAAATTATACTGCAGGCGTCTTGGATATAGGTAGCCTTTGAAATCCTATGGACTGAAATTTTTCCTAACCCAAATGATTCTAGGAACACATTGTAAGAGCTGTTTTGTAGTGGGATTAGCATTAAAAAGACACGTATTTTTCAAAATATTCTTAATGGTTTTATGTTTCATTCTTTCTTGCAAAACAGGTTCATTTCTTCCAGAATGAATATATTTTGCATAGTGTCTGATATTAAAAGTGTAAAAGAGCAGAAAAATTATACATGTGTACAGAGTTAGGTTGTGATTAACCTTTCATAATGAGCATGGGCTGTTTTCATGTAGCAACAACTCTTCATAACCGTTTCTCCATGAGGAGAATAGGTGATTTGGAAGCCTTTTTGCACCACAATAGAACAATGCAGCATCACATGAGGGATTGCCTGGCATTTACTGAAAAAACAAAATGTTTATAAAAACTTATGTCCCTGAGACAAATCCTTTAGGTTTTGTTTCATCCGATATAGGACTCCATGTGTCCCAAGGTTTTTTCTGGTCACATCCATAGCTAGCATTCTTACTGCTTCTGGGCAATGGATGTATGACGACCAGTGTCTTTTATTGAGAACATGGGCTTCAGTGGAGCAGTGTGTTATATTAACCCAATATAGAACACTGTCCAAAGAGCTTTTAATTTCTGGGGCAATAAGATAAACTTCCCAACCTAATAAATTTGTGGAATTGTGAATCTTAAAACTATTCTAGAGTCATAGAATAATTTAGGTTAGCAGGGATCTTTGACGTTCATCTGATATAAACCTGTACTCAAACCAGGATGAATGTCACAAATAGACTTTGTAGTGAAGAATGAAAGAACACCAGAGCAGTTCATAGCCAGTATTGCAGAGGAAACATATGACCAATCCAAAATCCCCAGTGAGTCCTAAAAAGGTAAAACGTTTTTTGTGGATGCTGAATTCATAACTCCTCAAATATGCTGTAGGTGTGATGGAACTTGAGGTCACAATGTCTTTTAATTCCATGCTTAAATCTGGCAGAATTTTCAAGCTGGAAGCTTAATTCAAATACAGTGATCTAGCCTGGTATGACAAATAAGTGACAGTCATGAGGGAACAGTGTGGTGTAAGGTAGCAGTGAACTGTATCTTCTGAGGAAATCTGTTGTCTTTTTTATGAAATAATTTTTTTCCTCTACAAGGATATGTTTTGGGCTGATAGCCTTTAAAGACAACCCCTCTCCAAGCCCCACACTTCCCCTGTAAATAGGAATATGGCTTTCAGCAGGAGCACCGGTGCAATTAAAAAACCCAGTCATAATTCAATGACCTTCTGCACATTTTCATCTTTGAGGCTTAAGGAGAGAGCATCTTCATTACAAAAACCGTGAGACTCATCTAAATTATCTATTGTCCTTCTGGAACCGGTCCAGAAGGTGATAGCCACTCACTTCTGCACACAAAGAGAAGAGGTGGGTGTGAGCCAGAAGTCTGTTAGGAAAGTGAACTTCCCTAGGGTGTAATGTATATTTATAGAAACCATTTGTTAAGTAACTTCAGACAGGCCCGATTGCATTGGACTGTGGTTAGTTTCTGGAAAGTAAGTCCTTAAGTTAGTCAAGAAAAGTTATTGGGGTAAATTTACCCACCCCATCTGCATGTATTCCAGTTTTCTCTCAGGGAAACTTTGCTATTGCAACTAACCTTACCGATTACCCATGTGACACTTTCTTTGTTTAGACAGAGCCAACAATGTCAGATACTTCTGGTGAAATCCTGACCCACTGAGTGATGAAGTTCCTGTGGATTTCCATGAGGATTTCTTTCTTACAAAAGAACCTTTCAGAGAAAAGCAAAATATATTTAAATTGCTACTTTGAGTTAGATGAATGTAAAAACTGTGACCAGATCTAATTAGATCACTTACATTCTCCTTTACATTGTTCTCTTATTTTGCCTGTATTTAATTAAGGAGTTACTATGTCTGTGTGCATCATCCTACACATGGAACTTAAAATTCCCATCTCACCTTGAGCTTATATTTTAATCAAAATAGAAATATTACTTCTAATATTAACCATTCCCTAATCTCTGATGCTAATGACAATAGATGGATTTAATCTTTTAATTATTTTCTGTAAATTGTTAATCAAAAGATGAAGAATAGCTAGCTGATATAAATCCCATGCAAAACAATGCTTGCTGTAGTATGGTGAATGGATACTTTAAATTCACATCTTCTTTCTGTCTATAAACCAATTATTAAGTCCTATGATTTTCTTTATCCAGTCTCAAAATTTTCCTTAGGGCAGCTTATATTTAATACTGTATGCACTAATCCATCACCTGAAAAATTGTCAAAGGCTTTCTGAGAATCTAGATGTGTGTTGCGGCTATAGTTCATGTCAATGGCTATTTCCCCTAAAACCTTGAGTTTAATAAGATGTTTTAATGTAATTTGGTTCATAAATCCAGTCTGATCTGGTTTTACACATCTTTAACACTTCTGCTACTGGCTTTTTTAGCTGTTTTAAGTGGTGCTGAGGCCAAGTTAATGCCACTGGAATCAAAGAATTCACATAGTTGAGATCATAGAGTTGGAGGGGATTCAGAAGGATCATCAAAATCCAACTTTTGGCCCTGCACAGGACCAAATCTCTGCAAGTTCTGGAGAATAATATTTTTGCCACTATTTAGTATATTAGAGCATTAGGTATATAGCAGATTCTGTGATGCAGTATGCTTGGTAACATGTTGGCTTGGACCAAAGTTAGATTGAACACAATTGGTTTTTCTTTTTAATTTTTTTTTGTTATCTATATGATTTTTTTTAACCCTTAACCTGATATGTTCTTGCAGGGTCTATTAATGTGTATTTTAGCATATATAAAAATCTGTAAGACCTAAATGGAGATAAATAAGGAAAAATGCCCCTAGAAAGCAGTAACAATTAAAGCTGGAGAGCAACTGGAATCAGAAGGACCTTAGTAGCTTAGAAAAGGAGTGCTAGATACTGTAGATGCAGGTGATGAAACAGAAATGCCTTTTTTTTTTTTTTAAGGGGTAAATTGTCTATAATCTGGCCGTTTAACAACCTCCAGATTCAAGACGTCAGCCTTGGAGATGTATTTATTTTTTGACAAGCCTTAAAGCATTGTGGGTTTTGTCATAATGTTGAAATGGAATGTGTGATGCTTGACAGCTGTTGGCTGCATGGAATGCTATTTTTTCACCCTTTTTCCCCCCTTTTAGTGTGATGTTTACTATGCATTAGAAGAATGTGAGTCATTTAGAAGAACAGTTTTAATTCCCTCTATCCCAAAAGCTTTCTATAAAAGTGATAAATTCATAGGAGTTAACATCCTTTTGGTGAGGAATGCTGGCAGTTTTTAACAGCTGTATATGCATGTGTGTAAAAGCACAGTCTAGTGGTAAAAGGCTGTGTGAAGTTTTGCACATGGTAGCAGAAAGATGCCATCAGACAAAATGCAGGAGCTGACACTATAACCTTGACATCCCTGACCAGTGCTCACTGTATATTAGAGAGGAGCTGCAGCTGGGAGGCTGTCGGCTTCATAACAAAAACAAAAGGAAATGTCCCGGAGAAGCAGTTGCAAATGCTGTTGCAGTGCTGCTAATGTAAGCTGTAAAGCCAGAATGGTTATGGCTCATGTGGCTCATGCACATGGGTGAGCACTGCAGGAGAAGTCCCATTGTTGCAGAACTTCTGTGGCCATGGAGACTTGAGGGAAGGAGTGTGGTCATGTAGCATTGGAGTGGGTAACTCATGTTGGCAGTAAAGTCTGCCTTCTCCAATCTATAGAGTGATCACAGATCCAGCTATGACTGTGGGTTCACACTGATGCTGTGACAGCCCTTAGGTCAATTTCTGTGTTGTGTTTTATTCTGCATTTATTAAAGGTGGCATCTGCCCAACTGTTCTTCACTAGCAATAATCACTTTTCACTTTTAAACCAAATGGAAAGAACAGTGACCACTGCCTTAATGTGGTGATGGTAGAAACAATAAAAACCCAATGTCCAAGACTGGAAAAGCCAAAATAAACCTAAAACCAACAGGATAAGAAATTTCAGAGGGAATGCCTGCCTGGTCAGCTGATTTTTAGGTGTCCATGGGTGAGAAACATCACTGAACACAAAGGTAAATTAATAAAGAGAAGCAGACATAGCAACAGCAATCATGCAGAGCTTAGATATACAGAACTTAATGGAAGAGCAAACTTAGATTTCAGGATAATTATATTCACCTTTGGTAATTCCCCCCCCCCCTTTTTTGTTCAATAAAACAGGACTTCATATACATTTTTGCATTCCCCAAATAAAAGCAAGTGAGCAAGGATACGAACTCTAAGACACTGGCAAACTCTAAGACAAATGGGAAATAAATTTTCTTTAATTTAATCAAGGTTCTGTATCTATGGGATGATTTCAAACGTGCCCAGCCCTCAACACCATGGCTTCTGTGGGACAGAGCCAGAATGCCTCATACTGTATAGGACTGAGACCTTGGAAATCTAATTAATACATTTCAGTGTCAAAGTGGGCACAAAGTTATTTTCAAAGTCTGTCTGCTGGGTTAGGTTTCTAAATGTTGAATACTGAATCTTCCTGAAAAATCTAGCCTTTAGATACCAACCTTGATAATTTTTACTGATAACCAGTTGTTGTGGGGTGAAGCTAAAACTGGTCTTTTTTCCCCCTCACCGGTGAGCAGGGGGCGGGGCCGCCCATTCCTGGCAGGTGGGGGCAGGGCTGCCCTGTCCCCCGGGCCATGACGGGAGGGCACAGGGCCGGTCCCCAGCATGGCTGCATTCCCCACCCGTGGCATTGGTGCGGTGGCCCCCTCCCCCCACCATATTCACGCCGGGCGGCATGGCCGTCCGTGGTTGGAGCTTGGAGCTGCCGGTGGCCGCGCGGGTGCCAGCGCCGCGCGGCTGTGGTGGACATGCCAGTGCGCTGTGCCGGTGATGGCGGCCGGGTCGGCACGGGTCAGGGTGGCCCGGAGGAAGTACCAGAACTCCCCAGGACGCCATGTGGGGCCACAGGGGCCAGTGCACTTCCGGCCTGTCCCGGCACTCCCGTGTGCACGCAGGGCCTTACTGGGGGCAGGGCCCAAGTGTTGCCTCTCTGAGGCGTGACGACCTGGTTCGGGGACGGCACGGCGACCCCACCCAAGGTCGCCGGACCATGAGCACACTGACACCAATATGATGGATGGCAAATGGCATTTATTGATGCCTGACATGGTATTATATGGCCTTGGTTCATAATGGCACTTCCGTCTGCTTACGTTATGAACTATATGCTATTGGCTATTAGGAGAGGGGGCTCTTCCTTTCCGTAACAGCAGGATATCTTCCGTTCGCTAGACCTTAGCTACCTACACCCGAGTGCTGATCATCCAATCAGAGGATGGCCGGCCCCCTGGGGGCCATTTGCGCATGCGTGAAGAGGGGTCCCGTATAAAAAGGGGAGAGCAGGTGCCATCTTCCTCTTTTCGGCTCTAGACGTGGCTGCGGTAACATCGCTCCTCATCTTCGCCCCGAGACTAACCTCTGCGTGTGGACAGGTCAGCGATTCAGCGGCAGCAGCCCGGTGTGGTATTCCCTGGGGGTGGACTCTTTCGGGGTCATGTTTTCTTGTGATTTTTCCAGGGGTGGACAGCTTCTTTCAAAATCACGTTTTTCTAGTGATTTTTCCAGGGGTGGACTGCTTCTCGGGGGGGTATTTCCTGGGCGGGCGGATTAGCGATTTCCGTGGCCATAGCCCGGTTTTAAAGGCCACATCTTTCCATCAGCACTGAAATTCCTTCCTGGGATTGGGAAGGGAGGGGGGAGGGGGGCTCACGGTTTCTAACTGTCTGAGTGTTTTTTTCTTCAGAAAGCCGAGCGGAGGCTCGTGCTGCTGTAGGTCCTCAGGTTGGTCGCAGGCCTTCCCTAATTATCCCGGCGTCTCTTCCGGAGCCCCCAGCAGAGAGACCAGCACTATTCCAGAGCGTTCCCATCCCAACACGGGCTCTGGGAAAGCTTAATTTGTCTCTTTTGCTCTTTATTGTCGGTTTTCTGTGTGTGTGAAATAAACTGTGTTACTTGTGTGTTTTTCTTTTTGGGTGTGTGTGGCTTCTCTCGGACATCTCTTGTCAGTACCACGCTTTTTAGTGGTAAAACCACGACACCTGTTTATCAGAAACATGTGATCAGTATTTTTAATCCAGTCCTACATGCCATTACACATCCTAAAGTGAAGGATTTAATACAAACTGAATAATGTACAGGGTACTGTAATTGGTTTTAGTTTATTTATTGTGTTGATTTGGACACACAGTAAATGTCTGTTCCAAACACTGTAAATCTGATGTTTAATTAAACACCACACATTTCTGAAAATGAAGTTGCCTTTTTTTTTTTTTTTTTTAAAAAAAAAGAAGAGTCCAGTGTGTCTCAAAATCATTTTGCAGTAGTAGCCAATNTTCCCATCCCAACACGGGCTCTGGGAAAGCTTAATTTGTCTCTTTTGCTCTTTATTGTCGGTTTTCTGTGTGTGTGAAATAAACTGTGTTACTTGTGTGTTTTTCTTTTTGGGTGTGTGTGGCTTCTCTCGGACATCTCTTGTCAGTACCACGCTTTTTAGTGGTAAAACCACGACACCTGTTTATCAGAAACATGTGATCAGTATTTTTAATCCAGTCCTACATGCCATTACACATCCTAAAGTGAAGGATTTAATACAAACTGAATAATGTACAGGGTACTGTAATTGGTTTTAGTTTATTTATTGTGTTGATTTGGACACACAGTAAATGTCTGTTCCAAACACTGTAAATCTTATGTTTAATTAAACACCACACATTTCTGAAAATGAAGTTGCCTTTTTTTTTTTTAAAAAAAAAGAAGAGTCCAGTGTGTCTCAAAATCATTTTGCAGTAGTAGCCAATGTGATTGACAGATTATGTCACATTTGTGTTCATGCACATAGGGCCTTGAATCTGGGGCTAAACCAGTATTAGCCTTTGCTCTACTTGCATTTAGAAAACACTTTACTGCTACCTGCTGTTTTATGAGTGTGACTAAGGCTGTCTTTATCTATGCAAGGTTTACTGGTTGTGTTCTGTTTACAAACTTCCATAATTAAGACTGCAAATTCCATAATTACAGCTGCAAATGAGAACTATATTTACCAGAGCTTATTTTGACTGTTGAATTTACAAAAAGGGGTTTTTTTTTTGTTTATGGGAGGAGGATAATACCACTTCAGTTATGCCAGGATTTCAATTGGTCTACCATAATTCTTTCCTACTTTTAACAAAGCTGTGGCAGTGAAAGTTCCGGTTTTAGGGAAGTCTTCTGTTTTGTTTGGTTTTCTTGAGATTCTAGTTTCTACCTTGTAAAATTGCCACCCATTTTGGACTTTCTTGGAAATGGAATGCGAATTGTATTTTTACCCGATTATCTTTACTATGTACTTAAAATATAAGCAAGATGGGATAATGTTACGGCTGTTTTATATAAAAAATGAGGAAATCTTAATATTATGCAGTAGAATCATGATTATAAGCAAACAGTTTAAACAATTGTTTTTGCCTACATAAAAAGTATTACCCCATAGTATGAAAGATATTTATGTGCTTTATTAATCAGCAACTTAAGATTTGTGGTTTGTGACAATCTTACAGAGGTTGACTCAGTGGCATCGGAATTTCTCTAATGCATCCAAAGCAGTTCAGGCTTGTATTTTTGCCACTAAGAAGTACTGTTTGGTATTTTCTAGAATGTTCTCCTCTATTAGTGATAGTTAAAAGTCAGAAAAAGGAGGACTGATATCTGGATAAATCCTTGTCGTGGCTCAGGGTGTGTTTCAAGATGTCAATTCTTGTCAGGCTGAAGAGATCAGAACAAATTCAAAATTTGTGTTCTGTGGAAGGAAACAAACCCCATATACTGTAGTAATATTTAATTCAAAGAAGTAAAACATGCAAAAAAGTTTTTCATGCTTCTTGAAAAGAAATTTAAAAGAGCAGCCAAGAGGGTTAAATGATTAAGTACCCTGCATTAGAGGCTCAGAGTACTGGTGTACCACATGTCAAATTAAAAATTTAAAAAAACCCTTTTCCTAAACCCAGCTTGGTTTTAGGTCTCTTGCAGTACAGCAAGAGACTACCCAGAAGTGCCAATGATAGATCAGCAGGACGAGGTGAATTGTGTCCCAGGGTTCACAGTGCTATTGCCAGAATTCTAGAAGAACTTGAATATGGAATTTTAAAGTTATTAGCTACAGTGCTCTAATCAGCCCAAGGCTGACATATAGGCCTGATATATTCTTCTATTCTTGTATGTTTTCCTGAAAAAATCATGATAAAATGGTAATTAAAAGCTTACCTGATGATCCAGTCTAGCAAACCATACATATCGCAAACACTACAGATGTATGCACTATTGATTCTTTATTTAAAAGCTGGCCATATAAATTTAATTTGAAGGCTCTGAGGCCCTGCAGTATTGCTGAATACACATCCAACAGTAATAATATGTTTGCTATATGAGTGCCAGTGCTGACTTAATTCCATTTCAGGATACTGAGAATCACAAACATCTTATTCCCAGTTAATTGCTGTGTTTATTTTTTTTTTTTTAAGTAACACAATACTTTGTATTATAATAGAGACTAAAAGGTCTCACCCCACTCATTTCCCAGAGCAAGGCAAGAAATGCAGAAGAGACCCAAACATGAAGAACAACTAGTTTTTTGCAATTTTTGATAAAAATTTGCTGACATGAAAATATGCTATTTTATAGTTCTTTTGAAATGCTCCTATACTGTGGATTCTTCAGTTTGCATGAAGAAAATATTTAATGGTAGCAGACCGCTTATTTTGGACAGTGTAAAATGACCTGCTGTAAGCATCTTAAATGAAATACTGGCTGAATAATCATGAGATTAATTCTAATTCTGAATAATTTTCTACTGTGCCTGCCACTGGAAGCCAGAGCAGACAGTGTTCATTGGTGACTGATGCATGTGCATCCTCTGAATATTAGCAAAATAAATTTTCAAGAAGGGAATTCATCATCTTTTGGAAGTAATTTTAGTGAGTAAACTCTAGTAAGTCCGCCTCATCTGAATGATATAAAATCTCAGTGTACTGGAACTGTTGAAATTGAACCTGTTTGATATGAAAGACTTCTATTTAGCATAAAGTCAACAGATGCTAGGCCTTTGCTTTTCTGCTTCCACCTGACTAGGTCAAAACTTTTCATATATATGAGCAATCTGATTTTTTTTTTTCCTAAACAGAAAAATCTGAAACTTCATAAAACCATCATAACATAAAGTTTCCGTGTCCCTGAGATTCTTCAATATCAGGCATCTACTTCCTAGTCATGAGTTTCACCATCTTTAATTTAAACTTTAAATTAAGCCAAATGTAGTTACTCCAGCTGATCAGAATCTTAGCAAGATATATAATGAAACTAGAAGTTCTGCAACTTACTTTTCCTTGCTAACTGTTTTTCTTTGCTTTTCTTTGATAGCTACTTTCAAGACTTTTGCTGTAGCTGAAGTAAACATTAGATATGTAAAAGATACCAGCACCAGAGAGAAGCCATAATGGCACAGATAATCCTCCTGGTATGTAATGATTTCTTGAGATGATAATTTATGTGATGTTTGTGTATGGTGTGTGTATTTAGCTAACAGGATTGAGCATTTACAGAAGGTGTATGCATTTCGCTTACAGGTGCTCAATGTTTTACCTTTCTGTTCTTTTGGAAGGATGCAATAAAATCTCCTTTTTTTCCCAGATTTGATACACAGAATGTATTCATACCTAATTTCTATCAATATGAATGCCTAAAGAATTCTTTGGAAGTGTCTCATTCACTTTGGCCTTTAAGTTTTCTCTTGAATTCACCAAGTCCACTGACTATCTGCTTTGCCCAGTTGCTTGTAAAAATTTAGCTCACTATCATCTCTTCAATTCAGCAACCCAGAATGATGCAGCATAACTTTGGGAAACAGCAGCATTAAATTAGAGATGCAAGCTGCAGACTGTAATATTAAAAATATGTTCTCCTACTGTGGCCTAATTTGCCTTTTTCTTTTTATGCTCATAATGTATCTGAACCCACACTGTGAGCAATGTGTAATATGTTTCTAGGCTTTTGGCATCTGTTATGGACAAACTGTGGATTCTTTGCAGCTTCAAACAGCAAATGAAATGAGAAGATCGATGGAATTCGTGTCTAGATGTGTGACATGGAAATGTGCCTAAACAAATGTAATTTTGCAGCAGGAGAACTTAAATTGTGTTGAGGCTAAAAAACCAGATCTTGCTTAACACATGAATTAATTAACTGCAAAACATTTCTTTCTCCTGTTGTTACACAAAATAAAGGGCTGGGAATTTGTATCCTGTAATTCAGCACATAAAACTGCTGTCAGAACCTCTGGCTTAGGAAGCCTTGAAGCCACAGGATGCTGGAAGTGTAACTGGGGGAAGGATCATGGCATACTTGCCTTGTTTGTGTGCTTTTCCTTAGGCGTCTGCTACTGGCCACTGTCACAGTCAGGATATCCAACTAGATGGACCTTTGGTCTGACCCTGCATGGCCACCCTTATGTAAGAATATACGTGACAGGGGTACTTTTGATCTTCAGCCCTTTCAAGTGCTGGATGACCACTGAGGGTGAATGAAACTGTGACTGGAGTTAATTTTAAAACACTGTTATTCAGCTTTGGAGTAATTTCAAGGAATGTTGTGCTGTCCAAAAATATGAAAATCCACTGGATATACAGTCCTACTTAGAAGAAGTAAATAGTATATGTTCACATATTCTGAAGGGATTTGAAGTAAAAAAGAAATTTTTACTTTCTGATTCGGCAACATGAGATACTTTGATGGGTGTTCTACTTAAGTCTGTACACCCTTCTAGGGTAGCCTGACATGTGTGTGCCTCGGTTTTACAGTAGTAATCTGAAAATAAACCTATTTTCTCATTCTCCTTGTCTGTTTGGTTTTGGGTTTTGTTTTTCAGTTTGTTTTTTTTGTGTGTGTGTGTTTGTTTTTGTTTGTTTATTTTTTGTTTTCATTTTAATAGTACATTCTTTGAAGCAATATCCTTTGTCATTAGTGATTGAAGCACCTAACACAAGGAGTCTGAAGTTTACTTGGGGTCCTTAGATGCTGCTGTATTGCATATATGCCAATGCTTTCAGCTGAGGTGGTAGAAGCCATTTTTTTTTTTGAGAGGATATACAGTCTGCTTTAAATGCACCTTCTCTTTCTAGATCACAGACATTTATGTAAGGCTGTAAAGTAGAAGTTAGAGTTCTGCTAGCAATGGAATGAATATTTTATTCTTATGTTTAAATGATACACCCTCTTCCCTGAATCTGCAGGAAAACAGGCTGTGTGTCATTGTTTCTTGGTGAGTGTACAAGAAGAGAGGCCTGAATTTGACACTGTCTGTCAAGTCACTTTTCTTGGCCAGGGAAACTGCCCTGGAAGGGGGCGAGTGAATTCAGATGTGACCATAATTGCTGCTTTAGCCATGGCTGTTCCCATTTCTGAGAGCAAAAAGTGGGGAAAAGCGATGAATATCATTGTACTTGTTGGGTCCACAGCTAAGTTGTTTCCAGTCTTTGGTTTGAAGACTGCACAGTGTTTGGACAGAAGTGAGATGTGTTGGGCAGCTCGTGTCAAATAAAGGAACTCTTCACTGAGCCCGTATTTTTATTGATACTGACCTTTCACATGTTTAAAACAATGTTGCAACAGTGTGACTTCTTTCTTATGTAGATGACAGCTGTCTTTTTGATTAGTACTGAGAAATACCATCTATAATTAAAAATAAAAAGAACAGTATGGAATAGTTTGTCTGTTGTGGAGATCTTTTGGTAGTGTGCTCAGCTAACTGAATTAGGTGCAGTTCTCCTTCAAATATTCTTTGGATAGCATGATCTGAAGGTGGCAGGTGAAAACAGAGCTAAATGTATTCTGCAGTACATAGACCAAAAAGGGAGAGAATCTTGCAAAGGAAGCAGGAAGTCGGAGAAAGTCTTGATTTAATTTCCACAAGTGTTTGTTCTAAAGATACAGCAAGTACCAATATGAAAAAGCTATTAGATGAATCCCATTTCTCCCCCTTGTCTGGAATTTGGCTGATTACAACTCCTTCTATAACAATTTTTGAGTGTTTGTTTGGGTTTTTTTTTTGGTTTTTCCTCCTTTGAGTGCTATTGTTCTGTGCAGTTGTATGAGTATTTAAAACTAATGCAAAGGGAAAAAAAAATCCTACAGTCTCAGGAGTACATATCTGGAGGGCCACAGTTTCTGGTAAAATAAAGTTGCTAATGGAATTAGAAACACAGTGGCATACTGTGAAAGGCTTCCCTTTATTACACCCCTAAGATTTTTGAAGGAAATGGTCCAGACTCCTGCAAATTCTTGTGAATAGTGAGAAAAATATACATTAGTATGCCAGATGACATGTCTATGTTATATATGCCAGATTAAAGCAAATGAAGTTTTAGTGTAAATTTCAGCTAAGATGGCCTGCTGGAGAAGTTCACTGTCTTTCTGATAATTTGAAAGCTCTGTTTTATTGATCAGATGCTTGAGAGCAAGAGGTTGAGCTAATTCAATCTGAATTAATTTTATCTGAATGTTCTACGAGTGTAATCTTTGTCTACATCAAATGAGGGACATGAATTTACTCAGTTTCCTGAACTTTTCCCTTCTGATGTTCATTTCAGATGCTCGTACTTTAAGCACTATGATTTAGAAGGTTATGAAATGTGATAAATATTTATCTTTTTGTTTGATCTAGTTTTGTTTT
>VYZS01086874.1:0-11557 GCA_013400695.1 Neodrepanis coruscans | reverse complement strand
ATATTATTATAACTGCCATTAGGATGTGAATATAACTTCTCAGTTTCCTCTGATTTTACCCCCAGACATGTTTCCACAACCATAAAATCCAAGACCTCGTGCTGTGCTGTGATCAAGAAACATAGCAACAGCTGCCAGAGCTGAAAAGTCATCCCAGTAAAACCTTTTTCAGCCAACAAGGATGGAAAGGATGGACAGGGAGATTGCTTAGACTGGGTGGTTCTACAGTGATTATTACACTGTAGAAGTGAGTAGACCTGTGTATTAGGAGCAATAAGAAATTCCAGATGCATCAAAATGAGCCATAAGAGGAAAACAAAATAGCCTCCACTGCCTCTGAAGAGAGTTTCTTTTAATTCTGAGAAAATGAAAAAAAAAACAAACTGGCAAGTATCCCCAGCAGCAATGCAAGATCAATGAAGCAAAGCAATGAAAGTATTCTCGAGAAAACACCTATGAGTATGGGCAAGAGTGATTAAGCACAGCAGGACCTGAGACAGGCTTTTCAAAAACCTCAACAGTCAAATTTTGCAGACTGTGTATATGTGGTTATTCACAGTTATATATATATATTATCCCAACTAGAATTCAGCACAGGATATCTGGAAGCATCCCTAAAATGCACTGCACTCAGATACAGTCAAGAAATAAAGTAGAACAGGGCTACACTGCAGGGAATAGTAGCTTTCTAACTAATTTTCAGAATTTTTAAAAGCACTTCCTTATGCTCAAACTACAGTTGCTTCTCTGGATGAATTAATGTGTTTTGCCAAAGATCTTTGAAAACTGTTCATAAAAGGAAAATAGCAATACAGGTGGATTGGTCTGGGTTTCTTTTTAAATGACTATTAAGAATTTATTTTGCTTGGTGCAGAGACTATGCAAAATTGTATTTTGGTTGATGAGTTAGTCCAGGGACTGAACTTACAGACAAAGGATAGCCTGCTTCAGGAATAAGAAAGAAAAATCCCATAAATTATTTACAGTATGCATTTCTANAAAAGTTAAAAATCCGTTTACTGGTCTGTCATCCTAATTCCCACCTGAATTTTCTCAAAGTTGATGGGCTTAAGGCTGCAGAATGAACCCATGTTCACCAAAACAGGCACAGCTTAAAATGAGAATGCAAGTGCTTTTCAGGTTTGATAATGGTCAAAGTTGGAAATCTGATGGAGACGTGCTTTTGAAGCTGTTATCTGTCAAATTTGAGACAGCAGGGTTTGGCTGAACTACATAGTCAGATGGCTACTCTCTGTAGTGAGTAATCATATTTTCCATAGCTTTCTTGCGTTGCTATGCCTAGAATTTCTGAATGCTTCATACTAAAAGAAACAATATGCATGTTGCACCATCTTCTCTGGAAAGGAAGCAATGATGGCATGTAGGAGAGACTGAACAGGTTCAGAAACAATTGAGTGACTGAGCAGAAATTGTTCATAAGGAAAAGTACTCAGCATGCCAAAGTGACAGCCAATATCTAATTAGCCTTCAGAGTAACTTTGAAGTTATTTAGAAGAAATCTGATGGTGGTCATGGCTGCAACATCTCTGACAGAAATGTGCTATTGCTGGGGATTTCTCAGGGAGAAGCGATTACTACATAACTATGGGCTAACTTCACTTCTGTCTTGCACAAACTATAATAACTTTTGCAAGCATGTACAAATAAATTTTAAATGCTGAAATAAGTAATGATCATAAGTAAGAAAAACTAATAAGGTGGTCTCCTAGAGTGCAGGCACAAATGTGCTGCAAGAGAGCCACCAAGGACATAGCAGGTTACAGAGTCAGGGAGGGAAGAAGAGACTGAGAGGGAAGATGGTGCTGCAAAAGTTCTGGCCAGACAGCAGAGAAGCAGGATCTGTAGGAGTCCAAGATCCCTGAGAGCTCTACTGCCCACAGCTGGTAGCTGCTCAGCCATGCCTCAGCTTGTTGCTGTCCCAAAGCTGCTTGGGGGCTGTAATAATATTTATTGCTCCTTCTGCTCTTTGCCTTTCCCAGTTTCTCCTGTAACTTTCTATTCCTTTCTCAGTCCTTTTCTATTTCCTTGCCTGGTCTAGAGATTTCCCCTTGGCTGCATTCTTTACTCTTATCTCTATCTGCCAGCCATTGGGCTAAACTTTGTTTGGAATAGAATCATACAACACAGAATAGTTTCAACTGGAAGAGATTTCCTGAAGTCATTAGGTTTAACCTCTTGCTCAAAGCAGGGCTACCTTGAGTCAAGTTGCTCAAGGACTTCTTCATCTCTAACAAGGGGGACTGGACCACATGCCCAAAGAGGATGTAAAATATTTGATATATTGCAAAGAATATCAGAATTTGCCTTGTAAATGTGGCCCCTTACTCTCACCACGTGCTTTTGCACAGAAACTTTCACTAGAAGGATCTGATGCAGTGTGCAAGTGGAATACATGCAAGTAGATGGTTTATTTGACTTTTTTTTTCTTTAAAGTTTTATAAACCTTTTTGTAGAACCTCACATTGCTTTGGACAACTCAAGTATACAGTATAGGTAGCAGGAGAAAAAATACGGCATATCATCCTTTATGCAAGTTTAGCATAGTTGCTTTAAAACTTGCAGAAGATTTTAGATGTAAAGGGAGGCTCTATCTAAACTTTTTCCAGAGCCCTGGAAATAAATTAGAAACGTGGGTTGTTTTGTATTTTTTTCATCTCAAAGTGCATTCTTTAGCAGAGTACAGTGCCTTAGGGTGTACCAGACCTTCATTAAGTAGCATACATGAAAACTGTCTCCTAATCTCCTTCATTTTCCACTAGTCAGCTACATGAAGGCATGGCAGGGAAGATGGACATGTCTAACTCAAAAACTTCTGGAGTCTGACAGGGATGCTCACTGCAGTTTTCCATGTGGGATGATTATGGATTGTGATGGGAATAGAGAGTGCCAATTTTAGCTGACATACTAGTCTTGAAGTTTCATGTAAAGGTTCTCACACACAGCTGAACTTGGAATATTTTGTGAAAGCACAGATATTCCTTCCTGATGCTGAGAAGTGTTGGCATTTTGTCACCTCTGAAACTGGTAATTAAGTTTTAAAATTCATTCTAATGGATGCAATGATTAATCTAAAAGAAAGAAGTCCAGTTTTTTTATATGCTGGAATGTTCTTAAAGCTCAGGTCAGTTATTTAAGTGCCTCCATGAACATTTTGTTTCTCTTCCGGTTTCAGGGATCAGCTGTCCTAGGGAACCCACACATTTTTCTCTATTTGTTGAAGACAGCTTTAGGACAATCACCATAGGCAGTCTCAAGAAGAATTAGGTATATACACAACAGTTTTAGTCAGTTAATGAAAGCCAACAATAAGGCTGAAGTTTAAAGACCTAACAATTTTATCTTACTACTGAATAGCCCCTCAGACAAACTTTGCTAGGAGTCTTTCTTACTAAGCTTACAACTGAATGTGACCCTTAAACAAAATAGCACCCAGTATTATTTCATGAATCTGCAGAAGATTCCACTCACACTCCCAATATGTAACTTTTCTAGGTTTGCTTCAGTTTGTTTATATCCAATTAAAGTGTATTTAAGTGTAGGTATTTCTTTCCATTTTGTTACACTCAGTAACAAAAAGTGGAAGTGAAGTGGAAATTCATAGAATCACAGAATAATTTGGGCAGGAAGGAACTAATCCACTCCCCTGCAATAAGAAGGGGCATCTTCAACTACATCGGGTTGTTCAGAGACCCATCCAGTCTGACCTTGAATGTTTTCAGAGCTGAGGCTTCCATAGCCTGTTTAGGCAACCTGTTCCAGTGTTTCACCACCCCTCATCATAAGGAAATTTCTTCCTTATATCTAGCCTGAATCTACACCCCTTAGTTTATCACCCCTTCTCCTATCAAAACAAGCCCTGCTAAAAAGCCTGTCTCCTCTTTCTTATAGATCCTTTCTATTGAAAGACTTTCTTTCAATAAAGGTCTTCTCAGAGCCTTCTCCAGGCTGAACACCCCCAACTCACTCAGCCAGTCTTCACAGGAGAAGTACTTCAGCCCTCTGCTAATTTTGTGGCTCTTCTCTGGGCTTGCTCCAATAGGTCCATTTCATTCCTGTACTGACTACTCTGAAGCTGAACACAGTACTCCAGGTGAGGTCTTACCAGAGTAGTTTAGACAGGAAGAATCCCCTCTCTCAGCTTGCTGACCATCCCAGAATACAATTGCTTTCTGGGCTGCCAAGCATNTTCCCAGGCACAGAGGTGAGGATGACAGGCCAGCAGTTCCCAAGGTCCTCCTTTCTACATTTTTTTAAGATGGATGCAACATTCTCTTTTTCCAGTCACCTGGGACTCTCCCTGACTCTCATGATTTTTCAAATGTCATTACATGGACAGTAGTTTAGCAACTGCATCAGCCAGTTCCCTCAGAACTCTGGGATGCATCTCATGATGTCCCATAGACTTTAATATGTTTTACAGGGTGTTTTTATTCTGAGCACTACCCTTCACAGGTTTTAACAGACAAAGTTAACATACGGAGAAAATTGCTGATGGAAGTCAATTCCTCACCCCCTAGCCCCAGGCAGAGGGCTCTGGACTTTGGTGCTAATGAAACCTTTCTTCTCTCTGATTACCAATTTCTGGGGTATCTAATTCACAAGAGCTTGCTGGATCCCATCCGAGAGTTTATTAATTCAGCCCCTTATTATTTCATTCATTCCTCTGAGATTTGAGCTACATGCTAAGGGCCTTCCTACGTGGGAACTAGTCAGAGCTTTGCATCTTACTGCAGTTATTTTAGAGGAGTACACAGGAAATAAATATGTAGCAGCTCATAGTTATTTCAGCTTCTGTTGTCTTCAGTGGTAGGTTGTCAGTGTTCATCTCTCAAAATCTTTCTGAGTAAGTTGACTCCAAGCAATAAGAATGCTGAAGAGACCATCCACATCAAGAAGCATTTGCTGAAGTTTCTTTCCTATGCTAAGGGCTTGTCTATGAGTGGAAATTACTACACTTGGACATTCTGAAATGGCTCTTGGTGTGAATCTAGACTTGCAATAGCTCTAGGCTTATACCAAAGCAGTTATATCCCTAATGCCTGTCCTGGTTATTTTAAGTACAGACAAACTGTAGCAGTAGCTCACCCAGAAGCAGCAGCAAGTGTGCTGGAGTAAACAGGGTGCTGACAGCTGCTGGTGTTTTACACAGAAAGTCAGAGAATCCTGCTTTAAGGTTGGATTGCTTTAAATGTTGGCTGGTTCCTGGAAGACTGTTTACAGTAATGCTTCCTCCTCTGAGAGGAAGTGCTGTTAGCAACAGTGGAAAATTCTAGTTGAAAAAAGCATTAAATATCATTATACACAGTTAAAGAAAAACTATTTAAGGAAATCACAGTAACACTTTTACTTGTAGAGAACACTTATTTGGCAGTGATATTGTACAGATTAGTAACCATTTAAATTCAGTAATGTGATCTCAACTATTAGTTCAAGGGCAAGGGTAATCTTCCAAGTGTAGTTCATCTACAGATATTTTCAAAACAACATGTTTACCTAATGTAAGTTGCATGACGTTCCTTTTACCTCCTTTCTAGGTTAAGGTCTCTAAGTGCTGATGCCTCCTCAGCAGGGAAGTGCTGCTAACCTGAAGGCAAAAAATTATGTCCCTGAAGTCCTGCCACTGTGCCTTTCCACTTTCCAGAACTCTAAATTCGAGTGGTAGTAACTTGTTTGGGGCCTTCAAACAACCAGTGGCTGCCAATGGCCTGAGTTATTATATGTGAGATTTCAGAATTTGTTTTCTTAGAATACAGGCACTGAGAATCTCAACCTTCTCCATGCAGAGAGGGGCTTGCTGCACAGTTTAACTCCTCTTTGCCTTTTGATGCCAGACTTAGTTTTGACCCTCACATTGACTTGCAGTTCTGCTCTCCCTCAGTGATTACTTCAGTACTTCCTCTATCTCCAGGCTGAATGAATGTATACTTTTGAAGGTTTATTGCAACAAATCAGTTTTGAAAAGGTGGAGTTTGAAAGTATTTAATCACAGAGCCTTCTTGTTTCAGCTGAGCTTTAACTAAAGAAGCACACATTAGAGAACCAGAGCTAAAGAAGAAAGTGGTGCTTCTACAAGAAAGAAAGGAATTAAAGCTTATACCTGAAAGCTTAAAATAGTAAACAAAAGACTTGGAGATCCCTGAGACAGTTTAGGGGCTTCATAAGAACGTGTACCATGATGGGCAATATCACACTGCATTTCGATGTAGGTTGTGGTCATTACAACTAGCTTTCTTACTATGAGAGTTACTCAATCCAAAGATATTTAAAGATCCATATACACAAGGGCATGGAGATTTGTTTCCTGGTTTACTAGTAGTAATTCATAGTAAAGAAATTCTTATAATTATACTTCTGATTATTTAGACTCATCAAATCATTTAGGTTGGAAAATATCTCTAAGATCATTGAGACCAACCATTAACCCAGCACTGTAAAGTCCACTGCTAAACCATGTCCCTAAGCACTATTATGAGCTCTAGCCCATTTCCTCTTCCCCCTACTTATCACCCATCATTTTTGCCACTTTTCTGCTAAAACTCATGTAGGGTAAAGTAGGAAGTTACCTGGCAATAGTAACAGCACTGGAGAAAGTGAAGAATGTCCACTGTGTCCATTCAGCACTTAATGTGGATTCACAGAAACAGGAGTGGTCCTGGTACAGCCTGGCTTCCCATCTTACAATTCAGGGAGGTGGGGAGAGAGAAGACTAAGGCTAAGTACAGGAGAACAAGTTAGAAAAGAACCCCACCTTCTCCACACTTAAGTCTCAGGGTATACAATAAATAGCCTAGTTTGTGCCAACAGAAACCTGACTAAGAAAAGCCACCCTAGGTACAGGAATTCTTGGAAGAAAAGCAGCAAAGCCTTTGGGGTTAGTGTCCTGCAGAGAGTTTGTGTTCCTCTGCAAAACATCTTCAGATGAGTCTTTGTGGAGCTCTTCCTGTGACCAGGATTTTCTCCCAGTATAAAGTGTTATGTTTTTCACAGGGAAAGGCAAGATCTATTTAATTATCCAGTGTTGCACTTGAACTAGCAAAGGATTATTCTCTACCATTATTTTTACAATTTTTTGTCTAGCTTTATATTTTTGGTGACCCAAAGTCCATTTTCCCCAAAAAAGCATTCATTTTCACCAACTAAGACACTTACCCACAGAAGAAACCCAAGATACCCTGCTATTTTTAACATCTTTCACTCTTCAGAAATACTGAACAAATTCCAAAACAAGACTTTCCAATAAGCACAGAATTTTGTTGGAACTTCTCACATTTCTGATGACAGCTTAAGCATATTCAAGCCCAGATCTACACATTTGTGTAAGACATGAAAAAAAAAGAAATCTGTATTCCTCAATTTGCATATTCAATGCCATATATCTTGACATCTCTTTAGCACTATGCTGTGAACTATCTAGTAGGTATCACAGATGAATCTTACAAAATTATCCTACGTGTGTAAGACTCAGTTTCTGCAGCTGGGCTGCGAGCTTTTCTAGGGTCAAACAAGGAATGCATAGAAGTGCAAGTAGACTGTAGGTTGTTTAAGCTTAAAGTACCCCCTGAGAAAGGGCTTTGGCATCTCTTTCACCATTTAATTACAGAAGGGTAGAAACAGTATTTCCGTGGCACTAAAAAGCCTTGACTTTTTTTGTTAATGCCTGACATGTTCTCACCTGTTGACCCTATCTGGTAATGTAAATTTGATCCAAATAGGTCAAACTATGTTTGTGCCAGGTCTATACTGTTTGATTACTTTGATATTCTTAGAGTGCTACATCATGTGATCTGGCATGTATTGGCTGGAATAAGCCAAATCTAAGCCAGAATGAGGAGTTGGAGAGGCTTAGCTTCAGTGAACCAAAACAGCAGTCATAACTCACCTTGGTTGCTGTTGGAGCTACCTCAGCCTGCCTTTAACTGCTTGCAGCTTCCCTTACGGAGCTCCAAGTGCCCAGCATTCCTTCTGATGTGTCCAAGCCACAGGAAAAAAAAAGCCCTATTTTCTTCCTAGCCTGGTCCAACTGAGTGATCCAGTGTTGAACATATTTGTGCTAGCCCAGATCATTTTGGCTGAAGTGGGCTAGGGAAGCAGTAATGTGGATAGATAGAAAAGGAAAGTAAGGATAGAAAAATAGATATAGATGTGCAGTACTTGTTTAACTAAAACCTAATGTGTTATTTAGAAGAGGAGCTGCTGAAGCAGTAAAAAAAAAACAGAAAAGTTGCTGAGTAAGTCTGCAGGGCCTAAGCTGTGCTGCATATTTGGTTTGCCAGATACCCACTAAAGCTGCTCTCTCACTCTCCTCTGCAACTGAACAGAAAGAAAATATCAGAGAGGGTTCATGGGTTGAGATAAAGATTGGGAGAGAGATCCCTTATTGATCGTCATCATGCTCTCACCAGACTGCAAGTGGGGATATTAATTAAATTTATTACTAACAGAATCACGGCTTCAGAATGAGAAATAAAATAAATCTTAAAAACACCTTCCCTCCACCCATGTCCTTCCAAGTTCTATCTTCTCCTCCCCCTCATTGGTGCAGGGAGATGGGGAATGGGGGTTACAGTCAGTTGTTGTTTCTTCCGCTGCTCAGGGAGAGGAGTCCTTTCCCTGCTTTCCATGGGGTTTCTCTCACGGGAGATAGTCCTTCGCAAACTTCTCCAGCATGAGTCTCCTCCATGGGCTTCAGGTGGATCTCTGTGCTACCATGGTACTCCATGGGCTGCAGGGGCACAGCTGCTCCACCACAGTCTTCACCATGGGCTTCAGGGGGACCTCAGCTCCAGCACCTGCAACATCCCTCTCCTTCTCCACTGACCTCGGTGTCTGCATTGTTGTTCACATGTTCTCACTCTGCTCTTCTCTGGCTCCCACCTTCATCTGCACAATAACTTTCTTTTTCTTCCTTCTTAAATATGTTATCACAAAGGTGTTACTATCATTCCTGATTGGCCTGGCCCTGGCCAGCAGTGGGTCCATCCTGGAGCCATCTGGCATTGGCTCTGCTGGACATGGGGGAAGCTTATAGCAGCTTCTAACAGAAGTCACTCCTGTAACCCCCGCCCAGTACCAAAACCTGGCTACAGAAACCAAATATATTAGTGAAAGAGTGAGACTTGATATGACTATTTATTTACACATACTTTTATTTTTAAGATTGATAGATTACTTGCCTCTTAGCTCTGAAATCACTGTTATAAAAGGTTACAGAATACATTTGTTACATTGCATATTATAGAGACAGGGAAATTGTGCAGTTTTTCTGGATCTCCAAATAAATAGCATTCTCTCATACTCAGAATTCAATACAGTACATAGGAGATAGTAAGTCTTCAACCCAAAAAGGCAGGACATACTACTAGAATGAGAAGAGCTATTTGGAAGACTGAACTTGAATGAACTCAGAATTGTATGGCATACCCTGAAGGAGACATCGCTTTTCTTCTACTGCTTGTTCTTAATGTACCTATTTCCCTGGTCAAAGTTATCTTTCACAATCTGCCACAGATACAGAAAGTATTAAGCACAGGGGAAAAAAATGTCATCCAAAAGTAGGCAGCTGAGCCTGAGATGTGATGGGCAAGTTGCCAGGTACCTGGATATTACCAAATTCTCCAAACTTTTAAGAAGCCATCCAACTCTACAGAGCACATGTTGGTGCTTGCGCAGTGTCCAGTGCATGACTGGTTAATGGTAAAATGTTTGATGTGGGTTGAAAAAAAATCAGAGATTTATCTATGACCTGTTTTACCTGTTCAGCCTTAACTTCCTTGCAAAAGGACTTACTGTGTGATGCACTACATTAGCTTTTCTGCCTGAGACTTTATTGACCATGTGCTTTTCTAGGCTGAAATACTGCTGGATTTACAAGCTGATTTGAAACATACCCCATCTGCCTAGCAGCCTCAAGGAAATTTACTCTGGCTTGTTGCTATCTTTGCTTATTTCTTTGAATATTATTGTGATGATGAGCTGACCCTAGTTTCCTCCTTTGGAGACAGATGCTGGTTAATAGTGCTGTATGGGATTTGCTGTAGTGTATTACATAATATCTCTGAAAAAACTGTACAGCCCCTGAATTGTATAACCAATAATTATGCTAATAATAACAGATAAAGTATAATAAAATAGAGATCAACCATTAAATATATAATCACATCTAATACATATTTATTCTGGTATCTTTGATAATATAGGTGGATGCCGGGGTTTTCGGGCATTCATGCAGGGTCTGGAGGAATGCAGGGACACCAGTATGATTCAAAGTCAAACCTTCTTTATTATCTATATCCTATGTACATGCATGCAGTACAGTATCTCTACTTTCAGCTACATCTACAAACTACCAGTTCTACACACGTCTACACACTAACAGGTCTCACAGCAAAGGTGCCTAATTGTTTACAGATGATGTCACCCTTAAGTTGGCTATAGCTGTGAAGCTGGCCAATAGTAAGACCTCATTGCTATAGTAACTTCTAGTGCTGTTTTTACCAGCAAAACCTGTTTACTTTAAGTTTCTTCTCATGTCCTTGTGGAGAGGCTGTTATCTACAGTCCAGCTTTGAGATATGCCTCCTGAACACATTCTGTGTCTGTCTCACGGCCTTCTCTCATGGTATCCAACATCCTCCCTCTCTCTCTTAATTAAAAGCGCTTACTTATTAAATCTTCTATTAGAATATTAACATAACTTAATAACTTACTTAAATAACTCTTACTTATCTATATATCTTAAAATCCAAAACTAAGTTATAATCAAATCTTACAAGCTATGTTAACTTAACACATAGACAACTACACATTCATACATACAATGTGTGCACACCTCACATAAAAGACAAAACTAAACACATGAAGAATCCAAAAATCTTAACATCTATGGTATACTATAATGATAACAAGCTTAACAACACCTATTTAAAGCAATATTTATCCTTAACTCATTAAATATAACCCTTAACTCTTATTTATAATTATCTACATTAACTCAATCACTTATCTTTTATCTATAAATTTCAACACTTATAAAAAATCCAAATATCAATAAATCTTAACGCATTATATAAAATCTAGCATCAAATCCCATAAAAGCAAGAACACTTATAAGGCATCAAAACATATCAGNTCGCCGCTTGGCTTTGTACCGCCGATCCCGCTGCACTGGCTCCGTGCCGGGCACTGCTCTCTCCGCGTGGCAGCCCCGCCGCCGCTGTCCCACTCGGCTCTGGCCGCGGCGCTGCAGGATCCACGCCGCCACCGCGGCCCCTCCACGCTGGCCCCGCGCCGCCGCTGCTGGGGCCGTTTGGCTTTTTCTACGCAGTCCCATCAGGCTCTGCTCTGTGTTTCTCCAGTTGCACCAACCCAAAAGTGCCATAAGTTCTCCTTTAGCGATTTTAGCATCAGTCCGTTCTGCCAAATGCAGAGAATTTTTAATTGCCACTTTTTCAACCACTGATACAGTGGAACTCATGGTGCCATAATCACATGCCTTTCTCACGTGCCACAGATCCGCACCCGTCTCTTTCGGACAGCCT
>VYZS01086859.1:7826-31313 GCA_013400695.1 Neodrepanis coruscans | reverse complement strand
ATTTTTTGCCCTTTTTTTTTCTTAACCTTATCACCTTGTTAATAGTCCTCCCTTTTTTGCAGGTGCTAAACTTTCTTTTCACTTATCTTAAGTAATTAACAAAATTAAACTCTATAAATTTTGTTCAGATATCCCTAGACTGGAATTGCTCCTTTTCTTTCAATCCCGAAGAAGGGATTTGAGACCTTTAAACCTGCCTGTTTTGTCTGACTGTGTGAGCTTGTCTGATGAGGGTCACTGTACCTCCACACAATGCTGGTCTTGCTTAATGGCTGGGAGAGGAAAGCCCTGTGCTCTTGTACCTGTTCCCCCTACTCTTCCCATTATCTTTGTTTCAGCATCAGTGGAAGGAGGGATGGGGAATGCTGCTGCATCACAGCCAGGTGTGGATGCCCTCCTGGGGACTTTCAGTGGGTTTGGCTCCTCATCTGAGTGTGCCCATAATGGGAACCAGGGAGTTTGTTTCCCATAACCGGCTCCAACCTGCTCACAGCAACAAGGAGAGACCCCAGAAGGCAGCGGGGAATAAATTGCTACTGCAACAATGGTTTAAGGTACCAGGGTCTTGAGAAGGCTTGTGCAGACTGGGCCACCACAGCTTTGCTGCCACAAACAGTTACAAGCCCAGCTGATTGGGCTCATACCCAGATCTTCATAAGGGCTACCACTGAAGTTCACTTGGACATCACAGTCCCTCACAGCTTTAGTATCCTCTGCTTCTGGGTGCTCGACTTTAGATGGCATAGATTTTGTTTTCAGAGATGCCAGACTCTCATTTCTGCTGCAGTCAGAGCACTGCAGAAGCATCAAACTAAGCCTCCAGTTTGGATAGAGAATGGGGATAGCAGCAGCATGCCTGGAGGGTAGAGGTTATTGCTCTTCTTTGAAAGGACAAGGATGGAGTTCAGTGAAGGTATGAGGATTAAGCAAATGCTAATGGTGAGCAGATAGATGGGTGATCAGATTAGAGGGAGAGCTGCTTGCCCTTACATGTGGGGACAGGCAGAATTGTGGGGCAGCTGCCTGCCACGGGGCTCTTCCTGTAGCTGCTCCAGCCTTTCAGAGAGGTGCTGCTGTGCATTGTTTCCAGGCTGGTATGTTGCTCTTGTTCCAGCCTTACCACTTATCGTGACAAGGCACATTTCACATTTCCAAGTATTTTTCTCCTGATTGTCATATAAGTAACAGTATGACCCAAAATGTCACCTTGAATATTTCGGGGTGATCACAGGAAGACCTTCAACAGCTACGATTTCTTCGGTGTCAGACATTTGGTGGAGATTGAAGATACAGAGGTGTTGAAAGATGCCACTCAGTTCTGCAAGGAGAAGGGTGATGGCATGTGTCAGGCTCTGATGGGGTGGTAATTCCTCAGTCTCCTGGGGGACCTTTCATCCTTGTGTGGGGCTTCCTCAGTACAGGATAAAATCGTGGTCCCTTAGAAATTCATCAAGATTTCCCATGAACAAAAGAAAACTTACAAATTTTATCATTGCTGAGGTTTAACCCAGGACAGTGTGGACTTTGTACATTAATTAGTTAGGTAAGAAGGAGTAAGTATTTTTTCTCCAGAGTATTTCTTTCTGCTTTCCTAATTCCATGATTTCTGATGAACTGCAATTCCCCAACTGCACTTTCAAACATTGAGGAGAGCAATTGTGGACAGTGTGGGATTGAACAACAGAAGAAAACTAGCCTGTTTTTCTCAGTTCATAGGGGGTCCCAACCTTAGTCTTTGCTGGACTCAAACTACCCCTGAAGACCAGCAGTTGTTTCTGGTTGCTGCTTTGGAATAGCACAAGTGGTTTTCCTGGGGCCCTATTTGAAGCAGGGGCTGCTGTGGATTTCTTTGAGGGGAGGGAAGGACTCAACTTGGTGCATGTTAACCCTGCTGCACCCTTCCTCCCTGGCCACAGGGCTGGGCTGCCAGGGAGACAGAGGTTGGGAGCTGAGGCTGCACATCCACCTGCTCATTTTAACTGTGCTTCTTCCCACTGTGAAGCTGCATATCCATGCTTTGGACCTTTGGGGCTGAATTGAAGCTGGACTTCAAGGGCAGCTAAACGCAAACCAGACCCGAACCCCCCAACTTTGTCCTGGTTCAAATACCTGGTAGACTACTGCTGTGAATTAGACAATAAGTCCCTTTGTTTCCCATTTCTGACTCATCCTCTTTTACTGCCTCATATTTCCAGCAAAAAATGAGTCCAACTGCCAGTTTGGAGAATTATTCTTGTGGCAGAGCTTGCCTGATGGAAGAGACACCCATTGCTATCCATTTCCATTAGCAGCCTGTCAATAGAAATTAAATTACATGAATAAGGCACTATCAGTGCCAACATCACTGCAGAAAAACATTAATTAATCCTCATTTACATTAGTCAGTGCTACCATCAAATAGACTCTACTGTTGCTACAAAAGACATTTCCACAAATGATTGTTGCTGTCTGATAAACAGATTCACAGAACCTCACTGACTCACTTGTTGGGCACTCGCCATCATGTTCAGGGTCTGAACGAAACAAATGCTTTGTGGGATCCTATTCAAAACCCAGGTTGAACTTTGGGCCTCCAAGTCCTATTCAAACCAACCCAGACATTGAAGAGGTGGGGCTTTAGGCTTTAAAGAAAATCCCCAATTAACTTAAAATGGTCAAAGCAAATTTATTTTTCTAAGGAGTTCATGATGTGCCTGTCACCGGTGTATCTAAACATAACTAAGGGTCTAATGATCTTTCAGAGGTTGCTGTACAATAGGAGCAAAATGGAGGGGACTGATCCTTGCCTTCTGGCTTCAGAAGGAAGGATTAAGAGCTAAACTTTTTCTCAAGTGAACGTTTAAGTCAGACATGCCCTATTTAAATCACAGGATGTCTTTACACAGAACTACACAGAATTAACAAGGTTGGAAAAGACTGTAGAGATCAAGTCCAACCTATTACCTAACTTACCAACCTACCAAGACTTTATCAGTTACCAATTACTTTGGGCTTCTTGAACCCTGTTGAAATCCAGATCTGCAAACAGGCTCTGCCTTCACTGCAGACAGAACAAAGCTCCTATATCCCAACACCGGTGCCCTCTGAGGGGCTCCAAGCCCTGGCTCTGCAGCGTTGCTCACCTCAGGCTGCCTGAACCCTGGCTGCCTGCCTGTCCTCTGTCTAGGGAAAAGAAAGCAAGGAACAGTGCTGATGCATCAGGAGAGCTCTCTGTTCCTTTGCACTCATCTTCTGGGAGATAATGGAAACATGGCAAGATTCACATCTGGGGCTCTCCTAGTGCCGGAGAAGTGACCATAAAGAGTCGTCATGACCCCAGAGGCACACTCTCACCATCCCATTCATCTACTGAGCTGGCACAACTGACTTCACTGCCAAGCAACATGAACATGGATCTGTAGCATAAACAATTAACCCACTGGCTTCCCTTCAGGGACCTCCTGGGAAGGGAGAGGCTGCAAACTGGGACATTTCAGAACTTTGGTGAGGTCAGGTGCCTGCTTTGGTATTGTAAACCCTGCTTCTGGGTCTGAATACTTGACACAGCAACATTTATGCTATTTCCAAGCTGTGGAGGAAGAACTGTGACCTGATGGAGGAAGTTGTTTCTCCAGTAACTGTGTAAGTATTGGCTCAGGCTGAGCCACACACCAGGCAGAGCTGGTCAGTGCAGGTGTCTCTGCCTGTGGAGGAAGCCAGAAATTGAGACAGCAGTCCTGGTGTCAAAAAACAGAGGGCTGAAGAAGAAAGAGTGAGAGAGAAGCAAAGAAAACACCAGAATATCTCTCATGGCAATGACTTTCTAAATAAGCTGCATTGCAGGGCTGACTTTACCAGCCACTGAGGTGACTGTATACTAGAGCTACAAATATTTTATTCTGCTTTGCTGCAGGAGACAAAATGGCCTAATAGGAGGTAGGTATGAGTGGAAATGGAAATTACAATCATCAGCAGCTTTTGCCAAGAGATAAGAAATGCCATTAGCAGCTCTTCTCTGTGGCAGATTGCTGGGTCATGGGCGCTGCTCCTCCTCCCTGAGCTTTCATGAGAGCATTTAATCCAGCCACCAGCACTGCCAGGGACCTGCTTGGAAGCACAGACTGCAAATTCTTATCTCCACTGGAGACCTGTGTGCTTGTGCTCAGGGTCCTTCTTTTAACCCACATGCAAAAGTGGCACTGGTACAGGCCTGTACATTGAAAAGTGCTATTTTGAGCCAGTAATGCAGGATAGACAAATAACAGAAAAATCAGTCTCAAATCTCTAGGTTTTGGTAGGTTTTGAAATCCTATTCAATGCCTTGGCTATATAGTGTCTGGCACGAACTGCTGGTTACTGTAATAAGTCTTTAAATCTACTCAAAGTGCCCTCCACTTCTTTTCTTCCTTTCATAAGGCGTGTGTTCAGCTGCCAAACGACTATATGGGGATGTATTAAACAATAAACAGCAAAGTCCAAATGAAAACGCTTAGCTGGGATAAAGATAAGGCAGTATCCACACAATCAGTGCATGCACGGGCAAAATGAAGAGCAGGAAATGTGGGATGCATCTCAAGAACATTGTGCATGAAAGAAAAATATACTCCATAAGCCTTCTGAGATTTAGAGTGAGGAAGTGGTGATGTAAACAGCATTTACTTATTGGTCCTGCTCCAGCATGAGCTGTCCTGGGAGGGCAGGGATGGGCAGCAGTTTCCACCCTGCTAGTAGGAGATGCTTCAACAGGCCTTTGAAGCTCTGCTGGTCCATGGAGGGGCTGCATTCTGCTGGGTATAGGTGTGAAGGCATCGACCTCGTCCTCCATCTCTCCCTACATCTCTCCACCCAAAGCAACAGAGCATTTCGGTGCATGTTCCAGTAACACTGATGCCTGAAAAGGTCTCTGCAGGAGATAATGGTGAGCAGCCCTCAATGAAAGCTGAATCTGACTCACAGGGATCTCTTGAAAAGTGTTACCCAGTCATCTGCTACCTTGTACCGTGTGCCAGCACTAATATAATGAACCCCTGATCCTGCATTTAATAGCTACACTGTGGCTGAAAAGCTGGTGACTCCTACATCATGTAAATTTGCCTAGATTTCATACGCCTACTGCTGACCTCCAGTCCCTTTTAAAATGGTTTAGTTCCTCGAAATAGAATGGATTTATTCTGGGTTTTTTTCAGTGAGATAAATGGAACAGAAGTCGGGTCCCTAATGTTATGTTAAACTGCATTGAATTAGTCATGGCAGAAAAATCTCAACTCAGGTAAAATGTCAGGTATTTAAGATTTTCAAATGCTAATCTCTAGCTTTCCTTGCATGAGCTGTTTCATTTGTTTGGCTTTTCTTCCTCCAGTAAACATATTTTTACTCACTTTTCCAGATAATTAACCTTTCTGCTTCAAAGCCAAGGGTGAGGATGTGAGGGCTGATACTCCAGGGGATTCTCATCAGGTGGAACAAGTAAAATTAGAATCATAGAATAACAGAACACTTTGGAAGGGACCTTAAAGATCATCTTGTTCCAACCCCCATGCCATGGGCAGGGACACCTGATTAGAAATAATTAGATAAAAATAATGTGGCATCATGATAGTGCCAAAAGCAGAGAAGAAACTGTGGATAGTCTTACCTTGGTGTGTTTAAAGAGCAGTGACTTAAAGAAGCCAACTGCAGTCTATGTTAAGAAATCAAAACAAAAAATCACTTCCAAATTACTTATCATCTTAGAAAATGCACATTTAATTGAAAACAATCTCCTTAACTAAACTCATAGACTGGCTTCCATCAAGACCTTGTGCCATCTGGCCCAGACTATATTCAGCACACAGCTGGGATGTCTCCCACACAGCCAGTATTCCTATGGCATGGTGAAAAATTTGGTGTCCATGTGTCATGCGCTCCCTGGTTTCTCCCACACTCCATGGATAGGTGGCCAAATGGGGTGGAAGGTGAGACCTCTTCTCAATAGCAGTGGCAGAGGTGATTTCCTTCTGTTTTTGCTCCGAGGTGAATCCAGCTGGCTGGAGGTTGTATGAGAAGGTGGGAGACTCGCCTCCCGTGCTGTGTGCTGCTTCCCTCCACCCTCTTTGTACTCCAAGAGGGGCTGGGGGCCCACTGGAAGCACACAGGGCTGCTTTCAGTGGCTGCTGAAGAAAGCAGGTAGTGGGTTAGACAAGAGAGAACTGATGGTCTGAGGAGGATGTTTGAACACCAGGCTGGAGAAATAATTTCTTCGTGGGTCTGCTGAACAGGCATGTACACGTGCATCTGGGGAGGGGAGAAAGGAAAGACAGGAGATATCCACCAACTTGACTGTGCTTCAGTAGGCATGTGAGGGCACAGGCACTGCATTAATACATCAGATTTCCATATATCTGAGTGCTCACAGGCAGTGCAAAGTCTTTCTGTTCAAACCACAAAGTCTGCTTGGTGTTATAAAACATGGAGCACTCAGAAAAATTTCAAGCTGAGCACTCTTACTAACTAGAAAAGTAGCAATTTTGACCTTAATGTCCTAGTTTCTCCTTTTTCCAGTTCTCCAAAAGAGGTGATATCACCAGGTCACTCAGGGAGTCATGACAGTGGACTCCTCAATGCTGGCAACCTGTTCAGCTACTGCAAAGAACAACTGTTATGAAAGAGGCATGAAAATTTAGGTGATGATGTAAAGACATCCTTAATACTGCTGGTTTACCTTTGCAGTGCTTGGTTTTCCAGTCCTATTTATAGTTTCTAACATATGAACAGTTACTTGCCAGTCCATGAGAAGTAAGAGGGGAAAAAAGATCCCTCTAAGACTGCAGTTGTGTAGCTTGATACTGGGATGCTTGTTCATTGACCCAGTTAAAGTAACTTGAAAGATTTTTCTATCTTTAATGTGAGTTTACATCTCAAATGAGACATAGCAACACTGTGGGGTAAAAGCTTCTGTAGAAAGGAGACGGAGAAGGGCCACCAAGGTGAGATATTCAGTCCAGTTGGTTCCACACACTTCTTATTTGTGCTGCTGCAATAATTGGAGGCCTAGCTATGGTCTAGTACCCCATTTTGCAGAGTTCTTGTTGGTTCTCCTTCTCTGTTGTACATTTGCTTTGAGATAACAGGTAATTGCAAAGGAAATAGAAGCTGGGCAAAAGACCAGGTTGGGCTTTATTTCTCAAGGGCTACCCAGAGTAAGTAGGGTTAGCCATGGATAAGTAGATGCCAGACATCCCATCAGGATCGTGTTTAATCAGTCAACAGTGATGACCCCCCTAAAAATTGCCACTTGCCTTAGATAAGACATATCTCTCTGATAACCTCAGTATTTGCCTTATTCAAGATAATTCCCATAATGAGTACAATGAACTAGGTGCTATTTGTTTAAGCAAAGTTATTTATGAAGGGAATAGCCAGTGCTGTGACTCTCATACTCACAGGCACCCTCAGACAGGTGATGGTCACAGCAATGGCCAGCCTGGGGCAGTGACCACAGTGTCTTGTGGCTCTTCCCACCCACTGCCCCTGGGAAGCTCACCCAGGTGTCTGCCACAGCCCAGCTTGACATGGAGAGACTGAACAAAGGTGACAATTTTAGTCATTGTTTTCAGTGTCTTTTTTCAGGTTTATATCAAGGTCTTTCCTGTTTTCCAGGTGCCTTGGGGGCTGTGGCCAGGGGAAGGTGGTATATGGGAAGGGCAGTGACTGGATGTGACTGAGTACATTATCTAAGAACACAGAGGTGGACTAGAGCTCAAGTGGATGGGAAAGACAAGGCTGTGTTCCCTGTGAGGGATTATGGTAAAACAAAAGGGTGAATGTAAGAGAAAATTTTATGCAAGCCAAGAAATTGAGTAAATAATACAGGAAGGAAATGGAAGAGAAAATCTGAAAGCAAGGCAATCTTTCACTCTCAAGAAAATTTTTGCAAAAGAATCAGCAGAGATTTTAACTTTTTTGCTGTACTTTATAAAGATACACACAGACACACACAGACACACACAGACACAGATATATATATATATCTCCATGGATGTGTATGTGTGTCTATGTCAAAACCCCCAGCCCAAGCCTGCTTTGCTGACCACTCAGTTGAACCTGTGAGGAACATTATACAGACCTACAGACCCAGGAATGACAAGGATTTTACAATGGGCATATACACACACAGGACCCTGAAGCCTAATAAGGAAACTCTTTACCATTTGTTTAAAGACTACATAATTTATGTTTTTCATCATCTCACAGAAGAGAGAAGGTTGTTTACTTTGATTTGTTGATGCAGCGATTTTAAACATACTGTATGGTACGTGGAGTCTATTTGGAAAAAACCCACACCTTATTGATCATGGTGTAACCAACCCAAAAGCCACGGCGCGTAAAGAAGGAAACTGTATGTAAAGGGTAGAGTGCAGCATTCTCACTCATATTACACACCAGAACTGTTTATGTGATGTTTGTGATCAAAAACACCTTGCATGACAGGAAAATTAAAAAGAAAGATTAAAAATGCCAGATCTGAAATGTGCCTTAGGGGCAGAAAGAGGGAGAGATACCCAAACTGCACAGTTCCCAGAAGCTGGGGGTCAAGGTTTGAGCTCTTAGGGGCAGGTGGAACCAGAGGGACAACAGTGAGGCAACTCCACGGAAAATCTGCAGTGATAAATTGTTTGCTCTTAATATAAGCAGGTTCATAAACCAATCTGATCCCTGAAGCTTGATAGAGACCAGATACCAGAAAGCACATTTTCAGCTGCAGAGCTGGCAGAAATCATACCTGGTATCCTAACCCAGGTATAGCATTACACGGTGTTTCGAGCAGATTTGATAACTTGCCATGTCCTCATGAGGTTACCCAGTGCTGTCACGTACAATGAGGCTCTCAGAGCTAAAACAAGCTTTGATTTTGCCACCCCAGGCAGGGTGTTGTGTCTTGGGTGTGCACAGTCTGTCTGATGGTGCTTTGGGAGCTCAGGATGCTCTTTGCTGGGTTGCCAAGCAAAGCACCCTCAGGTGTGGGGCTGAGCATGGCCCATCACTGCTACGTGCAGCACAGAGATGGGCACCTGGGCAAGCCCCTGGGATGGGGCTCTCCCTGCAGCTACCCCTTCTCCAGAAAAGCCTGGCCAAAAGGTCTCCCCTTGGTTGCAGAGTGGGTGTAGCAGTGATGCCATAGGTACCACGCTGAAGCCGGACTGGCCCATGATTTTCCTCTGTGCAGGTCTCATTTCCCCATCCTCCCCGCAGTCCCTGCAGTGAGGAGCTGGAAGCCCCTCCCTTTGCTCCCATATCCCCACATCTCCTCTTGTTTTCATTCGCAGTACACAAGCACACTGACGATCACCGTAAGTGGGGAGAGCAGACCTTCAATTCTTCAAACTTTTTACAAGAAAAGAGTGCACTTTGCCTAATATGGGCTGCTCCCTGGGCTCTTTGCTTACATCTATAATTTTAAACAGAAGGAGTGGGTTTTGCTGGTGGCTTTTATTCCTTCCTTGTTCCGATTTGTTTTAGTGTAAGGAAAATGTAGCCACATAGTCTTACTCCTTTGTGCAAAGGGTTTGCATTCAGGCAACAGATGAGAAGTAACAATTTAAGTTTGATAGCACATTTTCACAGACCTGACAATCAAATGGCAGGTATGCACTGAAAAAGCAAGATCTGCCTTCAGTTCTGAGCCAGATTGAAATAGGTGGACTAACCAAACTAAAAATTTAATTCAAACCTCTATCTTTGTTTACAAGCAAGTATTTTTTTTTTTACTGTTCTGAATGGTCTTAACATAAATAGTTACTTTTTTGTTTGTTTGGTTTTGGTTTGGTGGCTTTTTTTGTTGTTGTTGTTTTGGTTTTTTGGGGTTTTTTTTTTAGAAATGGTTGACTTTCATGTTTACATCCTAATGCAGCTGGGAATTCATTGACAATATCTTTTATCAGAACTTCTTGCACTGTGCCAAATATTTATTGCAGCATTTTGTAGAGACAGGAAAAATAATTTCATCATGCAGGGACTATTCTTTGTCCTGTAGCTTAACTTTTTATTAGAGGTCATGAAATCAAGATATCAAGACACAAAGTGGCTAATGGCTAGAGTAGACTATGAAAATCTTCTCCTTATCTCTTCCTGCCCTTTTCCAACTGAGATATTTTTTGACAAAATGATGTTTTAGCTGCAGTGAAGCATTTTGGCTTTCCTCAGAAAAACCTGTGTTTTTTTAATAGATAATAGGAATAGAGAAATGTTTTTTTATTGTAAAATTTACAGTTTTTCCTATCAAAAATGTCTTGGCAGAAATGTTTCAACTAAATTGACTAATAGCAGTGTGCCTCTGTTCCTATCTATTAGTAGGATATATTCCAGACAGAACTTGGAATGAAGTAGACAGCTATTAATACAATGTAGTTTCAGCTTTTGAATTTTTATGTTCAGACCATTCCATCTGAATTTTCTTTGTTCATGCAGCAATCCTTATTTCTCTGTTCATGACATGCATTTGGTTTACCTTCAATGATCTGAATGGCACTGAAGTTGCCAATGGTGAATGCAAATGCTCTTCAGCACTTCATCCCTCTGTTCCCTTGTTTTGTACTGGAGTGGTACCCAGGTTGTTGTTATAAACATAAGCATGAACTGCTGTTAGGATAAGCAAGCAGCAGCTAAAGGAGAATCAGGCAGTGCAAGGGAGAGGAGGCCACCACTGTGTTGTCTCTTTTGGAGTCTTTGAAGGCCTGAAGGTGATGCACACATGGGTAAGTGCGGTGACCCAGCTATCAGGGTGGGATGGGGTGGTGCGACAACCTGCCCAGATGGCCCAGGCCAACGACCCATCTCTGGGCTCATTAGCTTCAGCCACACTGAGCCAAACCAACCCTTCGCTCTTCTCCCTTCGTGCCCTCTTGGCTATGCTTCCAAAAGGGTACTGGGGTCTGGTGAGGACAACATCAGAAATTGGAGGATTGGTTATGGGGAAAATTCAATTTTTCTGCTTTCCTTCACTGTGTTATTTTCCAGCTGGATAAATTTCCTAGGCTGGTTCACAGACCCTGCATGGGTAGGTATGTGCCAGGAGGGTTTTTCCCTGGTGCTGGCACAGGATGAGGTGTGGAGAGATGCAGGGATACCAAGAACCAGCCATGCTATTGAATAAGACTCTTCACCCCCATGTCTTGGCCCAGGTGGCTGGTGAAACACAGCCCAAATGCCTCAAACAGGCTCTTGATTAAGCCATTAAGCCATTTTGTTTGTGACTAATTACTTAAATATCTGCTTTCCTTCTTATGTTCTCTCAAGAGCCTCCCGCCCTGCAGTTGACTCACACACGAGCAGGTGCTGCTGGCAGAGATGGCTCATGCTGGTCCCTCCTCCCCTGCCTCCATACCAAGCCCTAGTGCTGCTCCTCTTGTATCCCCCATCCTCAGCACTGGGGATGGATTCTGCCCAGAGCTGTCCTGCTCCTGGTGGGACCAGGGAAACGATGTCATGAAGTAGCTCACAAAATTCAAAGGCGGAAAAATAAGGAATTTTGCTGTTTGCTTTGCCTCTTGATGAAGAAGAAAAGGCTTTGCAGTGCACAAGGTAGGTTCTGGCATAAGAAATTGAAGTGTTTTCCATTCAGAAACTGTCTCATAATTTCTGCAATGCATCCATATATCAGAAATCACCATTCAGAAATCACTGAATACTGCGTGGAGCAGGTGATGTGATCAGGGCAGGCTTGTGGACAAGCCGGCCAGTTGCACAGTGGAGATGCTAATTGGGTTTAACTGCAGTTAAACAAATGCCAACTCCTGACAAATTAACCTGCCCTCCTCACAGTCAGTCTAAAGAAAATGGCAGGAGGGGCCAAAACCACATGATGCTGTAATGAAATAATCACCAGAGCACCTGTTTGAAAATTGCAGATCCAGCATTGTCTGAGAGTAATCTGGCAGTCTCAGCCTTGTGGGTACAGCTCACCATGCCCCAAGACAAGGCATGGACACCAGAGCCAGACCTTGCTTTGCATGTACCAAAAGGTCAGGAAGGAAGTAAGTCAAGGCAAGGAGTTTCATTTCCCTAAGTCAGGCATTGGAGAGGGGATTGGGCTGTAGTGCTGCTACAGGATGTGTCCTCTTCTTCTGGCAAAGCCCTGTCGTGATTAAGACATGATTTGGGTTATTGTGGGCTGTGGTAGAGGAGAGAAGGCACTTGTGTGTCAAATGCCCTTGTGCATTGAGGTTCCCTTGGTGGCCCACTGATCATGTCCTGGTGCAGAAGCTCAATCCATCTGGAGAAGGCAAGGAATGGGTTTTGAAGCACTGAACACTGTCCAAATGGCTTCCCAATGGCTTTGCATGGATGCCGGGTTTGACCCACTGGGACCAAAATAGCAGAACCCAACTATTTTGGGAGCTACAGATGCTCCTTTCCTCCTGCAAGCCATTTGCCAGCCTTGCTCTGCCATCTCTGCTGCTGAAGACCTAGTGTGGTGTCAGCAAGGGCCACGACAATCAGTCATCCCTGCAGCAGCGAAAAACATCACCTCAGAGCTCTGCAGCGAAGGGAGAAAGGGCAGAAGTCACTTGTCTGCAAGGACCTCACCCCATGTTATTAATGTCTGGTGGCAAGAAAAACCACAGGGAATCACTTTCCTCTGCAGCACAGGGGCAGGGCTGAGCTCTGCACAGGGGTTGTGCTGAGACAGTTGGTGGATCTATACAATTTCCAGACCCCTTCCTTGCTTGCCTGTAGCCTGAGAGAGCAGATGCAACCACTAAGCTCATTCCTGCTTTTTCTTCCATATTAGGCAGACCCATAAGTGTCGTGCCCTTCGCAGAGCTAACATGATCTCCAGATAGCAGCAGATGGCACTCGACGGCTTGTGTTGTGTCCGCAGCTCCTTACGCATGTTTTACCCTTCTCTGGGCTTCAATTCCCTCCCCCAGCATCGTGCCCCACCACATCATCTCTTGGGGATGCAACTGCTGGACCATGTTCTTTCTCCTATTTAAAGACATTCAAGTGCCTTATCAAAGGCCCCAAGAGCAGCCCCACACGCAGAGAGGTCAGCACCAAGGGAACCGATCCGATCTCACTGGAGCAGCGAGTCTGCATTTTGTGGATATCAGGGCTTTGGTTGCCCAGGGCCACTATAAGTTGCTGAGGTGGGATGAGGATGAGGGGTGGTGCTGGCCCAATGTGAATACTAATGATGGAAATGAAACAAGTGTCAATATTGACGCAAATGCAGAAGGCAATGATGGAAAGGAAGGAAAAGAAGGCAATGAGGATGCAAATGATGTAGAAGCAAACGATGAGATGAATGTGGAGGAAGAAAAGAATAATGGTGTAAATTAAGAAGGCAGTAGCAATGTTGTTGCAAACGAAGGAGACAGTGTCAGAAATGGAGGAACAGAAGGCAATGAGGAAGCAAAGGAAGAAGTAAATGACAATATGAATGTGCAGGAAGACAATGCTGTTAGACATGAAGGGAAATATGATGAAGATGGAGACCAAGGTGTTGAAAGTAAGCTTGGAAGGTTCTTAGAGGAGCACATACAGTGGCCTGTTCTAGACCTGGAGAGAGGTTGTACAATGATCTGGTGGACAATTTCACACTGGCTGGTAAATTGTGTCTACCCAGTGCTGCAACAAGCTGTTGGGGTGGACAGCTCATTTGGAAGGTGGAGTCCCCATGTGGAGGGTGTTGTATACTGTGTAGTTTTATGCCTGAATTCCCCACCCCGGGGCACACCTTCCACCAGGATCTGAATACTGCAGGAAAAAAGATGCCAGGAAAGGACGTCCATGTCCATGGGAGCTGGTGTGCACCTGTACAAGGGAGCTGAGCAACAACACACTATGCTTCCTCCATCATTCCTAAGATGATGTGAGGACGAATCAGGAGCCTAGCCTCTAACATACCCTCTGTACCAGCTCCTACCTAGATGTGGAAAAATCTTCCAGTCTGGTGAAAGCAGACTGGTTGCTTTTGCCTCAATTCTACCATTTTCATTTAATATTGCCAACCTCCAGCTGCTTCTGTGAATTGCAGGCCACCAAAGGCAAGAAAAGCTTCCTGTTTGAGATGCTGTTTGGGGTGTGGCAAGGTGACACACATCTTTGTGAGCAGCCAGCCTACAGAGGCCCTCTTTACACCATGCACAACATGGCAGGAGACCTACTCCATGGCAGAGGCAAAATTCATGCCCCACATGACAGCTGGCACTGCAAATGCCTGCAGCTCTTCACTCAGAGCCTGATGGGTGTAGACTTTCCCACTTACACCTTGAAGACTGTTCTGATGCACCTCTGAACACTGTACCCTCCACCACAGTGGCACAGGAGGGATTTCCTGCAGGGGCTGGTGGATAGCTTGGAGTATCTGTGCTGTTTCTGTGGGAACAATTTAACTTGGCTGCACCAACTGCCCAGCTGGTGAGGACAGAAAAAGATATCTGGCCTTGAAGCCTGTGTTTTGAGAGAGAATGGGAAGAGTCATGGATGCTGGTACAGATGGAGGTGGCCACCGACTGCATGAGAAAGTGAGCATGTGAAGGCAGAACATGGAGTAGCAAAGTTGTGAGAATTCTAATCAGCTACGTGGCAACAGCAGGCACTGTTTTAAAAAGAGCATAATAAAAGGTGACAGGGAGCAGGGGCTAAAAAAGGAAAGGAGACAGAGAAGATGAATGTGAGAAATCCCCAATTCTATTTGTGTGTGTGTAGTTTCATTCATCCATCACTGACAGATAATTAATTTCACCAATAATGAATTATCCCAAGAATCAGTGACCCAAATAGCTTCCTGGAGAAGAAATGTCTTGACAAATTTGTGGTAGGCAACCAGAGGCTTCCTGTGGAGATCAGCTTGACCCAAACTTGCACACAGTTGAACCACCCAATCTCTTCTGGCAACTGGCACATCATACAGAAGCCCTCACACGGGCCATGCAGGAGTACATGGGCTTGGGACATCAACTCGAATGACTCCTGCTTGCTGCCATTGAACAAGTCCTCATGCAGAGAGCTGTACTTGTGGGGCTCACATCTGAGGATAGACACTGTAGGTATTAAAAGTAGTTAATACAGAAGTACTTATGGAAGTAATTAATATTCAAATAGTGCATTTATCCCCAGCAAATACAGAAGTAGTTAATATTTAGTTAGGGCATTTAATCCCCATAATCCCGAACCTGCTATCCTGTTGTTTCAATAAAATTTACTGTTCCCAAATCTGGATTGTGCCAGTCCTTATTGTAGTTGACTGTAGTGCTGAATTGGTTCTAATGAAAGATTAAGCCTATTTGCACCCAGCCTTTCACATCTTGGATGATGAACTAGAACTCAAGGGTGTTTCTTTTCTGCTAAATTTCTGTATCTTTAATTCACCGGACACTCTATACCCTCCCCAAGGATCTGGTGACACCTGAGTGGTCACACTGATACAGAGAAAGGGCTGCTGTATCAGCAGTGGGATTTGCTGCTGCACCTTTCCTCCACATCAAAAGCAGACTGTGGGCAGTCAGATCTGATGCAGCTGAGGAGCTCATGGATGCTGACTTGAACATGGATGCTGCGCAAGGAGAAGCAAGTTGAAATTTGGGATGATGTTCAGACATTTTATGGTTTCCTTTCCTTTCACATTCAGCCTTTGCAGCCAAGGCAAGAAGGTGTGCACTTAGCTATAAAAATAAACAGTGTTCTCAGCTACATTCCTGGATGTAATGTTTGCAGATCTGATTTTCACTTGTGCCACTCCAGCAAGCATTAGTTGGCTCAAATACTAAATATTTACATAGCGTGTGTCACGTGCAGACTGTGAGGAGGGAAAGCATCATCGGTCCCACTTACAGGGGAGTTAAGTGACTTTTCCATGACTGCTCTGGAAAGACCCTAGTAGGGCCTAAAATCCATCAGGGCCCCTGGGGCACAGGTCTGCTCTCTTTCCCTGGGACTTTGGGAGCTATCCTTTTGGGGAAAGGTATCCTTTGTCAGGGGAAAAGGAGCAATAGGGAATTCAGCACAGGGAATTAGACAAAGCTTTGGGTGTCCCACGGAAAAATCAGGGCCTTACATACACTGAGATGGCATCATCAAGACCAGGTGGCTGGACCTTGTGCACGGCTTAATTTCATGCAGGAGACGATGCCAGAGTCTTTAAAGAAGCAGCTGCCCCTTATTCCAAAAATCACCCAGACTTCTGAGAAAGCTCCTTTCTTCCAGCTTGCACAGCAAACAAATTACTGCTTTTTCTGTTGACAACAAGCCATAAGTTATCCTGTTATAAAAGGGAACAGCAGCCAGAGAATCTGTGCTCCGTCCGGCTACCAGGAGTTTTATTTTAGCAGGGAAGGGAAAACCCCTTGCATTTAAGGTAGATGCCTCCCAGTTTATCCAGGTTGTTGCCCAGCGGCCTGCTGGCTTCTACAGGTTCCTACAGTAAAGGTTGCATAAATGGCTTGGGAATAATGCATTCCCCTCGCTCATGTCAGGCGGATGGAGCTGAAAGTCTCTCAGGACTGGTTGTCTCCTGCATGTTTATTTTATTCAGTGGTATCATGTCAGTGTGTCTGCCTAAATATAGCTTCTGTGAAGAGCATTTCTAAGTTTCCTGTTACAGTTTCACTCACAGTTACCTTACAGTAAATGGAGGAAAATCAATGTAATCTCCATTACATGCTGTCTCTAAATGTGCCTTGCTGGAAATTCTGCCTGGATTGATTCTCCTCTCATAGAAACCGCCTGTCCTCTCTGCCTCTCTTCTTCTTTCTCCCTCTTTTTTTGTTGGAATAAACCACAATTTTATCATTTAAAACCTCTCACTCTCCTTTGTCTGATGTGCCCTACAGATAAGGCTTTCACAGGAACTGACAGTGCAGAAACCATGGAGTCCCTGGACAGTTGCAACTGCAAAGTTGGGATTAATTGACTCTGTGTCATTTGAACATGACAATTTCAGGAGCTCTGACAGAGTAAACTGAGCAGAAGTGTCAAATTCAAGGTAGTCTCTGAACAGCAAACATAAGCCTAGAGATCTCTTCTTTTGTCTTTTACAGACAAGACTATTCTACAAGTAGCAAGAAAATGATTGATTTAGAAATGTATTCCCTTTGCCATGTAGTTAAAATATATATCTTTTACCCCTCCCCACTGCCTTCCAGTAACGTGTATCCACAGATACACAGAAGAACTACTATTATCAAATCCCTGTAGTGTCAGTGTCAGCCGGTCACCAGTAAACAATCACAGCTATAAAATGATCCAACAGATGTTATGCTAGAGATGAATAGTCTGAAATAGAAAGTCTAAAAATACATCTGCAGGGCCAAATCACACCCTCTTTTTTATGCCACGCTCTGCCATTTTTGGCCCACTCTGGTTCCAAATGTGGGTAGTCCCACAGCCACCAGCACACACTGGGATGGGGCAGAATGGGGGGATGTTGTCCTGTGAGACCCTGCCTTCAGTGACTCCTAATAGTCATTATCCTAAACAAGTTCATTGGAGATTTAGTATTATTCTTATTATTATTATTTACCCCTCAAATATCCTTGTAATCCAACACCAGTGGCTTTGCTGATGCAAACAGACTCTCAAAAATGGTCCGTATTGATATACAGTTTAAAACCTGAGGTAGGTTTTAATACCCAGTGGGGTTGTGTTGGTATGTGCAAAAAGCAAAGCACCAAAGCCTCAGCTGCTGCAGGAAAGTAGAGTGGAGTTATGGCAGAGGCAGATCAAGTCACAACGGGGATGACAGACACCACTGTGCTGCCCAAGGCAAGATGGGGCTGGGGCTGTGTACTCCCTCCCATCAAGGGTCCCCAGTCCCTCGGTCCAGCAGGGATGTTTCATCAGGAGATTTTGTTTTTATCTTGCTTCCACATCCTGAGACTCTGAGCCAAAAGGAGAGCGCAGAACCCTCAGGGGCTAAGCAGCTGCTTTACATTACAATATCTATCAAAGCCTGGAGATAAATGCAGGGTTATTTTGTGCTCTTTGAAAGGAGGGGTGTAAAAGATGTGTCGTCAACATCCTTTACACAGAGAAGGGTGATGTGGACAGGAGGATCCCAAAGAGGGACTCCACAGACCTGTCACTATCAGGTCCTTGGGAGCTTGTTCCTACAAGTGAGGAGCAGATGACACCAGTAATTTTGGTCTGAGATTGTTCTATCTCAGGCTCTGATCCTATCAGACCTCGTGAGCCAAACAAGACAAGGCCACAGCAGCAGCTGGTTGGGAGATTTCCAGGAAAAAGGAGCAAGCAAGCAGCCTTTTCAAATCTGATCCTCTATTCAGTTCAGGGCCTGTGAAAGGAGACTGGGATATAGGGCAGGATGGGGCATTAAAGCCTCAAATCTGAGGTCAGTTGAAAGACCCCAGTCCCAGTTCAGTTCTGTGACTTGGCCTGGGCACTTCCCATCTCTCCTGTACTGTTGATAGTTTCTTTGGCTGTTCAAACATTGTGTCTTCAGCTTGGGCCACCACTGAATGGAGATGGATGGACACAACAAAATCGCTGAGCAGAAATGGAACTTGCACAGCCAAAAAGAGGGAATGGGATCAGAGGACAGTCAAGAAACAGAAGAGTTCCTGGGTAATATTTTCTGCTCTAACCTCAGAAGGCAAGTGACCAGCTGCTTACATAAGAAACAGCCACAGCTAGAGAAGCCCTGGCAGCTTCCACTGGTGCCAGCCTCTGGGGCAGGAGGAATGATCCATAGGACACAGACAGCTAGGACAGGGGGTATCCCAGTGCCAAGGGAGGGGTCTGGCTGCCCCTCCAGCTTGGCAGCACTGCTGTGCAATGGGCCTGACCCACCCAGCACACTGGTCCATGCCAGTGTGGCACAAACATCAGCCATGTATCCATGGGGCAGCTACCCTGCACCAGCTCACACTAGTGCACTGATAAGACTGGGGCTGAAAAGATACCTTCATGCTCTTTCTTACCAGCTACTGAGTCTGTTTCTTGCCTCCTTTGGCTGCTCCTGGATGATAAGAGAGGAACCCTTCCTGCTCACCCCAATGAGATGGGGATGAGATGGGATGAGATGAAGGCTGGAGACTTAGCAGCTATCTGCAGGCATTGCTACAGAAGGTGCTGATATTTCATTCCACAGCTTGAATAGACAATTTGATGTGATCACAGCATCCCCCTTTCCCCGCTGCCTTTGCCTGGCGTTGAAGGTGCTTGTGCCAGCTCAATTTCAGAGGCTGAACCATGGGACACCACCTCCCTGTGGCAATTGCAGGAGCTACCAAACACATGGAGATGGCTTTGTAATGGAAACCAAATGAGATACCTCCTAAAACATGCCTGGAAGGGTCCTGGCTCAGTCCCAGAAGAGGCAATAGCCCCTTGGTGCTGCCTGGCACAGGCTTTACATGAGCTCTCCCTGCTCAAAGTACAGCAGATATACATCTCCCATCCAGCACCTTCTCAAGTTGGGGCACACAGCATTAACATTAGCTATAGGGTGCCTATATTCCTCTGAGAAAAAGTAAGGAAAACAGAGCAAGTGTAAGTGCCCAGCCTGTGTTTATTTTATTCTGAAGTGGCCCACACATCTCTAATTTCTCACAGATTAATTCTTGCTCCCTGTTGTGGGGTTTTTTTTCAGTTTTACAGAGACTTGAAGCTGAACTCATTTGCACTAGAAAGAATGTTTCTTGCTTCAGCTTCCCAACATGGGTTAAAATCAATAACATTAAAGTTTATTTTAAACACTTTAATTTATCAAAGCAATTTTCTCAGCATTCCAGTCTGCTGCCAGTTTTTTCACTGCTATTTGCAATGCATTAGGTATAGTAAAATAGTGTTTCACAATCCCATCTGCTTTCAAAGACCTTTCTAACAAATCCTGCAATGAGGATACAATTCGTTTGATGACCTTGGTCAAAAACAAACACGGGTCCCAAGGTGCAGTATGTGCAAAGGGGTTGATTCACTCACAGGTTTTGTTATAAAAGAGGTTTTATGTGTCACTGTCAGCCAAAGCTGGCTGGCCTTGTGTACACCCAGCAGCATCACTGCTGCTGGCCAGGGAACTATTCCTTTGGCTCATTTGGAAGTCCTGAAATACATTTTATGGTTTTAAATAAACCTCATAGCCTGGCAAATTCCTGTGCCTGTGAGCTGATGTGTGTAAATGCATGATGCCTCATCAGCTGAACAAACACATGTGCAATGTTGTTCAACGGCAGAACTTAAAAGGGATGTTCAGAGATTTTTGTGAGTGAGAAGGATTTGGAGGATGCAAGGTGGGTGAATAAATTTCCCACAGATGATATACCTCTGCGGGTAGGCCCCCTAACAAGAGAGCAGTTGGGTTTTCCCTGCTGCAGACTTGCCTTAGTGGTGGAGACCAGGGTTTATGCAGCTGATTTAGAGCAGCTGCAGACTCAGCTGCTTCCATGGAGCATCAAGCCATACATGGACCAGGCTTTGAAATTTCCCCCCCACTTCTGAAAACCAGGTCACCTCTTGGGTGCTGGTGGTGGCATTAAAAGTCTAATTTTAGGCTCTTGGCTGCAGTAAGCATCTCTGTAAATGCTCAGTTTCTCTGCCAAGCTTCTGTAGGCTGGAGTGGAAATTTGCATCAGGGAGGCTTTCCTGTCTGTGCTCCAAATGGGAATAAGAAAAAAAGACACAGGAAGATCATCTGGATGGAGCTACCTCTGAGAGGGCAATACAAGCAATAGAGAAAGAATTAGTTATTTTGTTTTTCAGCAGTTTTAGGACAAAATGTGTGACTCTTCCCATCTTTCCACCCTCCTGATATCAGCTGCTGGCAGCTGCAAGCTGCCACCACACTGACTATCCCCTGGAGGCATATACACTCAGCACCAGTTACATTTAGAAACAAAACCGGACCAGAAGATAGCTATAAGCACCTAAAGATGCTCTTGGCTCTGTTTTCCCATCTCTCATACTTGCTGCACCCAGGGAAGGAGATAGGGACTGTAGAAAACTTGTTTTGTGGGAAGGAGGTGGGAGAAGGAAGGAATGGTAGAGGCTTAGAGGGAGGAGGGGGCAATGACTTGCCACCCTGTGCTCATGGTTCCACATACATAATTGATACTCTGAGATGATCCCTGGGTTATCTGAGGATGAAGATTATCTAAGTACATGTTTGAAAGGACAGGTTTTTTTGCAGTGATGTGAGTTATCTGAGATGCAGTCTATATGCATGAAAATACAATACTTTGAGCTCCTCAATTCAAAGCACTGTGATGTGATAGTGAGATACATATTATAGGGTCTTAAATCATGTCTACAGCACTGATTACGAATTCGCCTAGTCCTGTCTCAGCATGCAACAGGATCAGAGTCAGACCTGGAAAAGATTCTTTGGGGATGGACTATTGAAGTTCTCCAAATTCCTGCTTAGGTCAGTCTTTGGGAGAGGACACTTCATTTTCCAAGCCTTTCAGCTTGGAGAAAGCCTGTGCCACTTGCAGAAAAGGTCTTGCAGGTATTTGGGACACAGCACTTACATCCAGCCACTGCCACCCCTCTTTACACAGGATTACAGACACAGGCCAGCTGGCAGAGAGTCAAATCCTGGCCCTACAAAACCCTTACAATCTAACTGAACAGACCAGCCAGGCACTGGTCAAAGAAATGCATTTTCCAGTGTCTGGAGAAACAAGGATGTTTTCCATGTCCCTTTGTCCTAGGTCTCTTGTGCCCATTTAACAGGCAGAATCTATATAACTAATTATACTAACTGCCTGCCCTCCAGCTGTTTATTCCACATTTTACAGGGAACATCTGGACCACTCCTGCATTTGCTCTCCCTCGGCATCTTTTGTCCTTCCAGGGATTCTTGAAGATGAGTCTGCAACTGAGATACTTGGTGTGAATAGGTGGGCTGGTTTTCAGGGGAGTTTGTTTGTTTGTTTGTTTTAAGATTGTCTTTATATTTAAATATCAAACTTTTGTTGTAAATTTTGGTCCAATATATCATATCCAAGGGTGAGATCTTTGAGGCAACAACTCAGAGAATCCAGAGACAGCAGTTAAGGAAGGTGCTGTAGGAGAGAAGTTAAACACCCATCCTGACTCCTCTGGCGTGTATGCCAACACAGACCCTTGAACAAGGATTGCTTTCAGCAGCTGTGTTTCCCAGGCCATATTTCTAAAGGAGAGAAAAGCACTCAAATCTGAAGACTGTGACGACTTAAGGGCAAAAACTCTTCATGTCCTCAAGCCTCTTTGAAAAAAAACCCCTCTAAATGTGCGAGGTACAATGTGGTAATGATGCTCTTTTTAAATAAGCCTTACTTAAAGAAGGCCCAGTGCTGAAGATGACTTTAGATAGGTGAGCTAATTAGTTTGCAACCCACAGCTGCGTATATCAAACGCTGAGAAAGGCTTCTTGTTTTACCCAACTCCGCAACTCTATAGGGGAAATAAATGGCCATGCATTGCTGGGGTAGCCTCAAGCCAGGGCTGCTGATAAGCAGAAGCAGCAGTAGGCAGGCAGACAACATCTTGAGGAGCCGCAGGGCAGGACCTTTCGAGGAGCAGCTACTGACAGATGCTGGAGACACTTTCCTGACTGGAAAAAGGTCCTGCAGGGAGCTCAGAGACAGGTATGGCTCTGGAGGGAGGGAAGAGTAGTTCCTCTGCACGTTTCCAGCCCCATGTCCTTTTTCTGGGGGTCTCTATGGTCTGAAGTCCTGGAAACCCTGTGAGTGCTCCTTTTCCTCAACAGTAGAACTGAATTTCAGTGTTGACACTTCCTAGTAAGTTGAACACATTGCTTCCAGAGCTATGCCAAAACATTCAAGGCAAAGAAAAGTCATTCTATCTTCCTGTGTAGTGTAAGTCAACAGAGACCCTACCCTGGAAACAACAGAGCTGTATTTATTTGCATTCAACCTGTTCTGGCCTTGAGGCGGCAAATAAAACCACCTATTTTCTATCAGCAAGCATCTGAAAATTCCCCTCTGCTTTCAGAGACCTCTTGAAGTGGAGATGCTCATATTTCCTCATATTTATATTGATGAAACCTGAAAGGATTAAACCACCACCCTTTATCATTACAGACCTGGACTTCTTTAGGGGGTGGCAGAAAAATAATTTAGTTTGAGATGCTCAGAAATGCAACCATGTTTAGTAAGGTTGTATACTTGCTGCAAAGGTCTAGGGACAAGCCTGCACAAGGCTCAGGCTCCCTGGGCTGATGCTACTGAACCTGTGGCCATGTCTGTGCTGAGCTTCAGGGATCTATGAGCCCCTTGCTTGTCCCAGCCTGGGCAACTCCATCCTGTAGCAGCCACCTTGAAATATTCTTCACTGTGAGTGTGGTGAGGCACTGGCACTGCGCAGAGAAGTTGTAGGTGGATTCCCCATCCCTGAAAGTGTTCAAGACTTGGCTGGATAGGACTTGCAGCAATCTGGTCTACTGGAAGGTGTCCCCGCATGTCAGGGGGGTTGGAAATGGTTGATCTTGAAGGTCCCTTCCAACACAAAACCATTCTAGGATTCTAGGATTCTATATGATATGGATGGAGGAAGGGTTTTCATGGT
>VYZS01086858.1:26722-37654 GCA_013400695.1 Neodrepanis coruscans | reverse complement strand
GCCCTGGAGCGGACCGCGGCCAACGGACGGAGGGGCGGCGGAGGTGACGGTCCTCTGGGCCCGCGCTGGCTGACCCAGCCTGGACCACCGCCGGCCTCTCCCAGCGCTGCCGCTGCTGCCGGTTCGCCCTCTGCCGCTGGCCATCATGGCGCCATCGCCCACAGCCCAGTGGCTTCCGGTGCGTGCCGCGGCTCCATTCCCGACGCGGTTCCCATGGGCGCGACAGCCTGGGACCGCGGACAGCTCCGCCAGGGAGTGGTGGGGGGGGAACAGTTTTATTTTTCCAACCCACAACAGGCATATATAAAAAGGAGATCTGCATCATTCAGATCATCTTAGAAAAGTAACTGATTACATTTTTATATTATACTCGTATCGGACAATACAGCATACACGAACATGCTGTATGGATGACTGAAACTTTAACAGACATATGCTTAGATGGGATAATAGCACTTCCTGAAATGCTTATTCTTGTCTTCCAAGGCATGTCAGTCAGTCTTTGATCAGCTCTATAAGAAATACATTGACTTAGAAAGCACACAACCATAGAGCATGCAGTGATCTTACTGGTAAAACAAGACATGCTGTGATCTCATAAAAACATGCCAGAACCATTTAATTCATGTGACAAATTCAACTGCTTATTTATTATAGATGTGTCAGTGTCTGATATATAGGAAGAATTCATAAGAGTTCAAAAGGTGAAAAAGGATGAAAAGACCTCATAATTAAGAAACAGTTTGTCATATTTTTATTTTCCTTTTACTTTTTTTTCGTTTAAAATTAAAAACAAATATATGAAGCATTGTACCAGGGCTGTTTTGACTCTCAGAAGACCTCTTACTAGTCAAGAAATATTTATTTAAATATTTCAATATATCTATTGAAAATATGGAAGCACAGTCATATTCAAATATGACAATTCCGATAAGTCTCCACAAGACAATTTTTTAATGCTATGGTAAGGTTTTGTCTGACTGAGTCAACCTACCAATGAAAATGTTGATATTTATGCCTTAAAATTTCTTGTATACTTTATATTTCTGGATTTTAGCATAGCTGCATGTGTTCTCACATTTAGATGAATTGTCTTTGAAATGTTGTTTAATATTCTTTTCAGGGAAAACAAGTTCTAGCAAGGACATCCTATTTGGGACATGAAAATGGAGGGAAATAACAAGATATGGGATAGACAGAGCAAGATAGAAGGCCCAAAACCCCTGGAGAAACTCCAAGGGGCAGACCTGGGGGACAGGACAGAGTACAAACGATTTTGGAATTGGATGTATCCATTAGATATGGTAATTAATTAGTATTGAAAAAGGGGGTTCTCGTACTATAGCAAGCATGCACCTAAATGTACATTGTGAACCTGGAAGCTTCCATTAAAGATCAGCTCTTTATCCTTGCCAGGAAAGTTTTTCTCCTTTTAGGCATCAATACTGTCATTGGGTCAGTTCTATCCAAAACCAAATACTTCCCTGGAACTACAGGAAATCCCTTGAAAAACCTTCTACCATGCATAAGATATTGTTTAATGTTCTTCAAAGATCAGCTCATATAAATGTGTGTGAGTTCATATATATCTATTAGATTTCTTAAATTTCCTATGAAAAAAGGTTGTTTCACATATCTGAGATATGTAGCTATTTCAGTAAAGATGTAATTGCTGAATAAGAAAAAACAGCCGTTGCACTACAGCTAATTGAGAGTTACGACTATATTTTACCTGAAAACATTAATAGCCAATTGCTTACTAGCAACTTATATATATTAAAAAACCAAACAAGGAAGTTACTTGTTCAATCTCACTAAATTTTCATTGTTTATGTGAGTGAATNGTGTTCTCAGTCTTTACTGGATCATTTTTTAAATGACACATTTATAACCAGGGGGCATTCTCTATTTTGCGTGTTTTTACAAAAAAATTTGCCACAGAATAACCTTCAATTTTTAAACTTTTATATACTCTTCAAGTCACACAGATTTAGCATCTGCTCTGAAATCTGATTTGAAGCCTATGACCAAGTCAGAAAAAGAGAAAAAAATATTCTTGAAAATGTGTTTTCATTTACTTAACTATAGAGATATTACAAGCTGACTGTATTAGGTTAATGATGACAAGGATGTGTCTATGTACTGTCTTGTGTAGCAGCCCTGGAGTACAAGGGGCCAAACAATAAAGGCTCTGTCTTGTATGTGCAATATTCAAATATCTAGCCTTTTCAGAGAGGACGTTCAGCTTGGGTCACAAGCTGAAACTATTAAATTCCTTTGCTTAAAAGTTTCAGCTTGGTCTTTTGTCCTCTGTCTTTCGTGCAGCTTGCAAAAGGGGAAGACATTATCTCATAATGTATGAGAAAATTTGGTTAAATTTTAATTGCTTTTTAATTTTCTTATGAAATTTCACAAGAGATGCGCAAGGAGATATTTAGAAAAAGGAAAAAGAGATTAAAAAAAAAGAGTCACAGAGACCACTGAATTACTACTAGATGTGATGACTAGTAAACTTTGTGGTAAGAGTTCTGGAAAGACACACTGGTTGCTAAGAGTGTATTGTGTGTTGAAGTGAAAACTGGTCCTTTTCCCTTTCTCACCTCCCACCGGTGCAGGGACCCAGCTGTGCCGGCAGTGCCCCGGGGATTGGCTCCGGGTTGGCTGCGGGGGGGGCCTCCGGCGGGCAGGTGGCCCAGAGCCGAGCGAGCGGTGCCGGGTGTTGCAGCCCCCGGGTGCGGGGTCTCGCTGAGTCCCAGGGCCGAGGGCGGGGGTGGCGGTGGATCCTNATCCTTGCCAGGAAAGTTTTTCTCCTTTTAGGCATCAATACTGTCATTGGGTCAGTTCTATCCAAAACCAAATACTTCCCTGGAACTACAGGAAATCCCTTGAAAAACCTTCTACCATGCATAAGATATTGTTTAATGTTCTTCAAAGATCAGCTCATATAAATGTGTGTGAGTTCATATATATCTATTAGATTTCTTAAATTTCCTATGAAAAAAGGTTGTTTCACATATCTGAGATATGTAGCTATTTCAGTAAAGATGTAATTGCTGAATAAGAAAAAACAGCCGTTGCACTACAGCTAATTGAGAGTTACGACTATATTTTACCTGAAAACATTAATAGCCAATTGCTTACTAGCAACTTATATATATTAAAAAACCAAACAAGGAAGTTACTTGTTCAATCTCACTAAATTTTCATTGTTTATGTGAGTGAATAAAGTGGAAATTTTAACAATTTTTCAGTGATTCCTAACAGTGACCACCATTTCTCATGAAATGAGATTAAAATGTAGTTGATAGGTCTGCAGACATTGCTTGAATATGGTGACAACATATGACCAGGGTCTTACAAAAGGCAATGGTTTGTCCATGTAGGTTGCCACCTACCCTTTGTGATTTTCAAATACATAATGCACAAATCCACACCATTTTGTGTGTTTGCTTATTAAAAGTTACTTACTGTGGTCTACAGAAATACTGCTGTGCCTTTCTGTTGCAAATTCTTGGATCAAGAACACATTCTATCTGTTTTGACTATTTGATATACTATGGTATTTTTTTAGAAATGGCAGCCAAAAGGTCTTCAGGTCTCTCATCAGTTTTTAGTGCCATGTGACTAAAAAAAATTTAAAAAAATCTCTGATCTGGAGTAGACTGACATTCTCTTCATAATCTTTGAGATAATGACAAAAATGGAAAGGTATTAACTTTCTTTCTTAGTCTAGCTCATCCTTGTAAATTTCCTCCTTTATTACTCTCCAGGCTTAACCTTGATTAGTTTGTTGGATCTGATTGAATCAGAGCATAAATGAGTCTCACTGATTTTCAAGGTACCATGCATCACATTTCTGTACTACTTAACCAGTTTGTTTTTGAACTCCTGGCAGACTAGACGTTGTTAAAATGAGGTACAAGGTCAGAGATCCTGAGCAGATAAACCTCAACAAACACTAGATCTGGTGCTTGGTACTTAAGATCCACCAGCTGTGTCAGAGTAAAAGAAAGGGAATTGAAGTATTAATTTAAACTGCAACATGAGAACAAAAGCAATCCACATATTGCTAACTGCTGCATAGAATGTGTTATCAGAAAATAAAAAGTATTTGTATTTATTTTTTGAACCAGAGCAAATGAATAATGTACATATTGTTGCAGTTNCCCCTCCGTCCCCCGGGTGCCCGCCTGCGGGGGCGGGCTGGGGCAGGTGGTGCGGGGGCCGTCACCCGGCCAGTGGCTGGCCCTGGCCGAGCGCATTTCCCCTGCTCCTCCGTGGCCACAGAAGCTGGGAGTTGCTGGCGCAACTCTTTTTAATAATTTTATAAATTATTATGGTTTTCATAGAGATTCCACAGTAACACAGAAATTTGTTATTTCTCCTGCTGATGAGGGCAAACAAGAAATCTTGTCAGTAGAAAGAGATTTCCTAGGAATTTTTGTGAAATCTTTTGATAAGCAGCATTAAAATATATATGACTTTTATATATATTAGAGAAGTCTCAGTGACTATACTATAATAATATACTATAATGTGCTGCTGCTTAGAAATGAAGAGATATAGGAAAAATGGTAAGAAAAATGGAAAACAGATTTCGTACAGTTGAAGAAAGTGAAAGTATTTCAGGAACATTTCTTGTGTTATGCAAAAAATTATAGTACTTTATAAGGAAATGAGACTTTACATATTATTTTTACTGATTCACATACCTCTTAAAATATCTTGTCAGTATATTTAAAGTACTAGAAATTGTTAGGGCATTATTACATCTATACAGACTGGAGAATGTATTGGGTCGCTCTTGCCAGATTTTGGTAGCAGGAGTGATAGAGGAGGGGTAGAGGTGGCTTCTTTAAGGAGTTACTAGAAGCTGCNAAAAAAAAAAGTCCTTTTTGCTAAAGTGACATATGATGATGTCTTTCCAACAGACACAACATTAAGAAAGAGAATGCAGTACCTGAAATATTTCTAGAAATTTGAAAGAACTTTCTTACCGAAATTGGAACAATTTACTAGGTGATTGATTTTCCTATCAAACCAGCATACATCCAACGTTAAAAAAAAACAAACAGAGCATTAATTGTAAAATTTCTATCATTACAAGTTGATTAGCTTTAGTATCTCCTGTGTATTCAAATGCATCATTCAGAGGCAGTATTGCTGTGCTTAAATTGATTACCCTCAGAGCAGTGCATGATGTGTTATTTGATGCCCTTCAAAGGACGCTATTAGCTGAGCTATAAAGTGTCTGATTTTATTAGCTTTGCTCGGTTTTATCAGTTTGTAAATGTGTTATTTTCTCCATTTATTGTGCCTATGGGATCCAGAGATAGAGTGAGCTTCAACTTAATATGTTGTTGGAAGGTAGCAATGGTCTTACTTTAGCACTCTGCCCTGTGATGCGATGACATTGAAGGTAGAATCCTGAAAATGCTAATGTCAGGGCCATTTATCAAGGCAATTCCTGACTGCTATAAAACTCTGCTGTGACATTGAATTCAACAGTAGGTTTTTGTCTTAAATGGAGTGTTCTTGTGCTGTATAACTATTAAAGCTCAGTAACATAATAAGATGTAGATAATAATAAGTAGGTCAAAAGTATATTTGACAAAGAAGAGAAATTACTAGCATGGAATTAATTCTGGAAGGTGAGAGCTTTAGAAAAGGAAATGTTTAGTTGTCATCACCTGTATTTAAGTTTTAGGGGGTAATATACTGCAGTGGAATTCAGTTTTCCTTTGAACCCTTATAAATAACGCAAGTATTTCCTGGAGTGATTAGCAGGAAATATTTTTTGCAATATGCAGGTGTAAATGGCTCCCCTAGCAGAATTTAATTCCATGCCTAGTATTTTCTCAAAGCCCTCTTAGAGTAGTTGCCAGATGCAAATATAAGTTTGTATCACAAATATACCACAGTCATATTTTCACCATCAGTCTGTCTTCTCACTGTATTCTTATTGTTGTATGAATCATATTTACAACAATATATATTTTAAAAGATTTTATCACCAAAGATTTTTTTCTGGAAACTAAGGCAGATATCACTTGAACAATGTATCTACAAAAATAGAATGCCCAGAAATCTGAAGTATATTCTTGAGTTTTGATTAGAAATTGTTTTGTTCATAACAATATAAAAAGAACTACAAAGAAGATTAGAACAAATATGCAAGTAAGAAGTTGCTTTTATGTTATTAAATAAAGAATATACCATAGATGTAGGGTCTTTTAATGTACTTGAACATATATAATATATTATATATATATATATATATATAAAATATATTATATATTAATTCTTTTTTAGCTTACTAATTGTAGGACTCAATAACAGTAATTTCCTTCATTTAAATAAATATATTTTGTCTTTTTAGATACTTGCATTTACTCCTGTGTTTAAGTATGGGAATCAAACTCAGAAATAGGAGGAGATATGCAATATTAAGGCATATTCAAAAGATGAACTGTAAGAGTGAGTAATTTAATATGATGCAGCTAAAACTCTTAGAATGGATGTTTCAAACAGTAACACCTCAAAAAGAAAATGTTACATAACACTTGAACGGATTTAGAAAAATTTCCACACTGTCTTGGAGTTTGCGACTCCTTCATCAACCCAAAGGAAATAAACAGTATTAAGGGGCAAGGACACTCACTGTCAGAAACAAAGGAATGAGGCAAAGGCTTAAATTCTCTAACCATTCTTCAATACCATAGTTCAAGAGTGAATGCACTTAGGAGTGTTCTCAGTCTTTACTGGATCATTTTTTAAATGACACATTTATAACCAGGGGGCATTCTCTATTTTGCGTGTTTTTACAAAAAAATTTGCCACAGAATAACCTTCAATTTTTAAACTTTTATATACTCTTCAAGTCACACAGATTTAGCATCTGCTCTGAAATCTGATTTGAAGCCTATGACCAAGTCAGAAAAAGAGAAAAAAATATTCTTGAAAATGTGTTTTCATTTACTTAACTATAGAGATATTACAAGCTGACTGTATTAGGTTAATGATGACAAGGATGTGTCTATGTACTGTCTTGTGTAGCAGCCCTGGAGTACAAGGGGCCAAACAATAAAGGCTCTGTCTTGTATGTGCAATATTCAAATATCTAGCCTTTTCAGAGAGGACGTTCAGCTTGGGTCACAAGCTGAAACTATTAAATTCCTTTGCTTAAAAGTTTCAGCTTGGTCTTTTGTCCTCTGTCTTTCGTGCAGCTTGCAAAAGGGGAAGACATTATCTCATAATGTATGAGAAAATTTGGTTAAATTTTAATTGCTTTTTAATTTTCTTATGAAATTTCACAAGAGATGCGCAAGGAGATATTTAGAAAAAGGAAAAAGAGATTAAAAAAAAAGAGTCACAGAGACCACTGAATTACTACTAGATGTGATGACTAGTAAACTTTGTGGTAAGAGTTCTGGAAAGACACACTGGTTGCTAAGAGTGTATTGTGTGTTGAAGTTAAAACTGGTCCTTTTCCCTTTCTCACCTCCCACCGGTGCAGGGACCCAGCTGTGCCGGCAGTGCCCCGGGGATTGGCTCCGGGTTGGCTGCGGGGGGGGCCTCCGGCGGGCAGGTGGCCCAGAGCCGAGCGAGCGGTGCCGGGTGTTGCAGCCCCCGGGTGCGGGGTCTCGCTGAGTCCCAGGGCCGAGGGCGGGGGTGGCGGTGGATCCTCGCCTCCACCTCCCCTCCGTCCCCCGGGTGCCCGCCTGCGGGGGCGGGCTGGGGCAGGTGGTGCGGGGGCCGTCACCCGGCCAGTGGCTGGCCCTGGCCGAGCGCATTTCCCCTGCTCCTCCGTGGCCACAGAAGCTGGGAGTTGCTGGCGCAACTCTTTTTAATAATTTTATAAATTATTATGGTTTTCATAGAGATTCCACAGTAACACAGAAATTTGTTATTTCTCCTGCTGATGAGGGCAAACAAGAAATCTTGTCAGTAGAAAGAGATTTCCTAGGAATTTTTGTGAAATCTTTTGATAAGCAGCATTAAAATATATATGACTTTTATATATATTAGAGAAGTCTCAGTGACTATACTATAATAATATACTATAATGTGCTGCTGCTTAGAAATGAAGAGATATAGGAAAAATGGTAAGAAAAATGGAAAACAGATTTCTTACAGTTGAAGAAAGTGAAAGTATTTCAGGAACATTTCTTGTGTTATGCAAAAAATTATAGTACTTTATAAGGAAATGAGACTTTACATATTATTTTTACTGATTCACATACCTCTTAAAATATCTTGTCAGTATATTTAAAGTACTAGAAATTGTTAGGGCATTATTACATCTATACAGACTGGAGAATGTATTGGGTCGCTCTTGCCAGATTTTGGTAGCAGGAGTGATAGAGGAGGGGTAGAGGTGGCTTCTTTAAGGAGTTACTAGAAGCTGCCCTCATGTCCGGCAGAGCCAATGCCAGTTGGCTCCAAGATGGACCTGCCCCTGGATAAGGCCAGGCCAGTCAAGAATGACGCTATGATAACACAATTAAGAAGGAAAAAAAATATATTGTTTAGATGAAAATTACAGTCAGAGAGGAGCAGAGTGAGAATATGTGAACAATAATGCAGACACCAAGGTCAGTGGAGAAGGAGGGGCAGGAAGTTCAGGCACTGGAGTTCAGCCTGTGTTGAAGACCATGGTGTAGCATCTGTGCCCCTGCAGCACATGGAAGACCACAGGGGTTCAGAGATTCACCTGCAGCCCATGGAGGAGCCCGTGACAGAGCAGGTGGATGCCTGAAGGATGTTGTGGCTGCATGGCAGTCCCACTTGGGGACACGGTCCTGGCAGGGACCCGATGACCTATGGAGAGAGGAGCCCACACTGAAACCACTTTTCTTCTTAAACTTCATAAACAGGCTTTTTAAAAGTTTGGGGAAAACAACAACCAACCAACCAAACTGATCATCAGGTTATAGTGTGGAATTAAAAAAATTGAAAAAATTTAGAATTCATAACTTCATGTGATAGTTACCCAAGAACCTAAATTTATTCATGTATCATGAAAATAACTCATAAAGCTATGTATATCAGAAATCAGTAATGTTTTATATGTACAGAGTTAATATTGTCTTGGTAGTTGAAGAAGGCTTATATTTCTTACACCATTATTTAAAGAATGTCACTGTAATTGCTTTGGAGTACCCTAAGATTTACAATGCTAAGTGAACTACTGCAAAAGTGATCAAGTTAAACAATGACCTATAAGTAGTTCCTCTGATGAAATGTCTTTCATTAGGGAATCCTGGTACTAAGAATTTTTTATTGTCAATAAATTTTATATAATTTATGATATCAAAATGTTTTATAGGAAATTTTTGTAACTGAATATCGTATTTTTTCATTCGTATGCATTTTTTTCTCATATATATTAATAGTTTGACAAAAGCAGAATGCTTTATTTTAATTAAATAAAATAAAATCTTTATCCACCCAAAAATGTTCTTTTGAGAAAATGGCGTCATTTTGATAGAAAATACAGTATGCATCTGCTCTAGTTAACAGCTAAATAGAACATTTTATATTTGATTAATTCTTCATTTCAAAACCTGTCTTCTGCCTTAAATTTCACATTATAAATATCAAAGAATCAGTTTAGCTGCTGTATGGAAATACATTGCGAAAAAGGTAATGTAAAGTAATAGCAGAATGTATTAGGATAAATATAAACTTTGAGGGAGAAATAAATATGTCTATCAGTTTTCCATTGTAGAAACTTGTTGTCTATTAACTCCTTTTTCATATGGAGTCTCTTATCTGCATGAATTTCAACCTGGAGAAGAGAAGACTTTGAGGAGACCTTATATCAGCCTTCCGGTACATAAACGAGGCATACAGGAAAGCTGGAGAGGGACTTTTTGCAAGGGCAAGCAGTGATAGAGATGCCTTAAGATTTCTTATATTCTTCATGTTTCTGGATTTTAGCACAGCTACATGGTTTCTCATACTTAGAATGGTAAGAACCCTCTTTTTCATGGTCTGTGAAATGCTGTTTAATATTCTTTCTGGAAAAAAAAAATATTCTAGCAAGGACATCTTGTTTGGGACATGAAACTGGAGGAAAATAAGATATGGGGTAGACAGAGCAAGAGAGAAGGCCCCAAACCCCTGGAGAAACTCCAAGGGGTAGACCTGGGGGGCAAGATGTGGGACAAACAATTTCGGGATTGGATATATTCATTCGATATGATAACTAATTAGTATTGAAAAAGGGATACTGGTGGTATGGTGTTGTGCACGTCTATGTACATTGTGAACCTGTAAGCTTCCATTACAGACCAGCTCCTTATCCTTGTCAGGAAAGTTCTTCTTTAGTTTTAGGCATCAGTAGAAAAGAGGGAACAGCTTTAAGGTGAAGAAGGGTAAATTCATATTTGATATTAGGAAGAAATTCTTTACTGAAAGTAGTGAGACACTGGAACAGGTTGCCCAGAGAAGTTGTGGATACTTCATCCCTGAAGGTGTTCAAGGCCTGGTTGAATTGGAATCTGAGTAACCTGGTCTAGCGGAAGGTAGTCCTACTCATGGCAGAGGGGTTGGAANGAGCAGAGTGAGAATATGTGAACAATAATGCAGACACCAAGGTCAGTGGAGAAGGAGGGGCAGGAAGTTCAGGCACTGGAGTTCAGCCTGTGTTGAAGACCATGGTGTAGCATCTGTGCCCCTGCAGCACATGGAAGACCACAGGGGTTCAGAGATTCACCTGCAGCCCATGGAGGAGCCCGTGACAGAGCAGGTGGATGCCTGAAGGATGTTGTGGCTGCATGGCAGTCCCACTTGGGGACACGGTCCTGGCAGGGACCCGATGACCTATGGAGAGAGGAGCCCACACTGAAACCACTTTTCTTCTTAAACTTCATAAACAGGCTTTTTAAAAGTTTGGGGAAAACAACAACCAACCAACCAAACTGATCA
>VYZS01086858.1:14839-26152 GCA_013400695.1 Neodrepanis coruscans | reverse complement strand
TGGAGGAAAATAAGATATGGGGTAGACAGAGCAAGAGAGAAGGCCCCAAACCCCTGGAGAAACTCCAAGGGGTAGACCTGGGGGGCAAGATGTGGGACAAACAATTTCGGGATTGGATATATTCATTCGATATGATAACTAATTAGTATTGAAAAAGGGATACTGGTGGTATGGTGTTGTGCACGTCTATGTACATTGTGAACCTGTAAGCTTCCATTACAGACCAGCTCCTTATCCTTGTCAGGAAAGTTCTTCTTTAGTTTTAGGCATCAGTAGAAAAGAGGGAACAGCTTTAAGGTGAAGAAGGGTAAATTCATATTTGATATTAGGAAGAAATTCTTTACTGAAAGTAGTGAGACACTGGAACAGGTTGCCCAGAGAAGTTGTGGATACTTCATCCCTGAAGGTGTTCAAGGCCTGGTTGAATTGGAATTGGAGCAGCCTGGTCTAGCGGAAGGTAGTCCTACTCATGGCAGAGGGGTTGGAATTAGATGATTTTTAAGGTCTTCCAACTCAACCTATTCTATGACTTGTGTATATCACAAGTTTAAACATTGAAGCATTCCCTAGAAGAACTGCAGAAGCAGATGCCATAGGTTATAATGAAGTTTTCTAGAATGGGATACTACTTTTCCATAAAGATTTTATGTTTTGTTAACATTGTTTTGTCATTCTTAAGGTAAAATTAAGGTTACTTTGAAAAAGAGGTATTCTTGCACTTCTTTCATTGAAAGTTGAAACATGCTGAATGCTGGACACAGGAGTCAAAACTGTCTTAATTATGGACAGCCGGGGAGACATCTACTGTATTGCAAAATATTAGAGGTATGTTAGAATATTAGAAGTATAGTAATATCTTTGAGATCAGATGTAATGTGACCCAACAACTTAACATTCTTCATACAAGCTAGATGATGGAGCAATATAACCTGCAGGGTGAATTTATGTCAAGTTTGGATAAACAATGTGCACATAATTTTTTATTTGATGGAAAAAATATCCCTGTTAATAAGAAAATCAAATTATTTCATATTTGAACACCTTTTCCTTCCAGATCTTTATCTTAGTTTCAGTAGGCCTTTGTATGGATTTACTGTCTTTTATTGAGAGCTGTTCTACGTGGCACAATGAGGACCACTAAACAGCATTTGAATTAGTTCTATCCAGTTTTGATGAAACTCTCAATATAAACAAGCGATGTTGATGTAGCTCTTCCCTGTGACTACTGTACCCTTTTTCTCATTGAGGACAGACACAGGTATTCCTAAACCACACATTTTATTGTTTAAAAATGGACAGAAAAGGGAAGAATTACATAGAATTACACAGAATTAACAAGGTTGAAAAAGACCATAGAGATCATTAAGTCCAACCTATTACCTAACTTATCAACCTACCCAACACCATCCCATCATCTAAACCACGTCACTAAGAACGCCATCCAACCTTTCCTTAAACACATCCAGGGACAGTGACTCCACCACCTCCCTGGGCAGCCCATTCCAATGGGAAATCATTCTCTCTGTGAAAAAGTTTTTCCTAATGCTCAGCCTAAACCTCCCCTGATGCAGCCAAAGACTGCCTGGCTACAACCTCTCTTAAGGTAGTTGTAGAGAGCAATAAGGTCTCCCCTAAGCCTTCTCTTCTCCAGGCTAAACAACCCCAGCTCCCTCAGTCATTCCCTATAGGTCTTGTACTCCAGCCCCTTCACCAAGAAAATACAGAAGAAGGAAAATAAAATTTGTCTAGCAGTCACACAGTCACAAAGTTGTTAGAAATAAAATAAGCTTCTCTTTAAAGAAAAAAACTTTATATTTTGTGATCTCAGCAGCTAAAATTTGAAATGTACCAGCAGCATTATATTTTGAGGATAATATGAAAACAGCATTATTGGTATCTCATGCAGGAGATTATTGTGTGTTTTAAGCAGAATTAAAGCTGTGGAATATCAGGAACTTCAGTAGTGTTTCTGTATAGGATTGGACATACAAAACACCCTGCAAAGATTACTCTTTCCATACCATTCCATCTCTGCAAGCTGCTTTTACAGGCTCTGCTAGTTACCGAGTGTTGATATTAGATGTTAATGTAATGTAATGATAATTAGTTTTTGTCTCAGTAAATAAATCATACAGGTGGATTGTCATGGGTCAATCTTCACAAAAACAAGGTCTGAGACTGTGGCCTATGATTGGGCACAGCAATTTAAAGACACATGGACCTTGATCTCTGGGGTAGGGACTGAGATCTCCAGATCCATGTGAAATAATTCTTTTATTCTTTACCCTGCAGCAGGATCCCTAGACAACACAAGGATTATGGGACTGCCAGGTACGCATTTGTCTGTGGTAATTTTCAATTGTAATTTGGCATTGTAATTTCTTAATATGTGATTGTAGATTTGTTCACTTAATTATGGGGGGAAAAAATCTTTTTTTTTGTTTTTTTTTGGACACCTTGGTCAAGACACTGTAGTTGTGTTTTTTATATTTTATTCTGTTCCTTGTTTCTCTTAGCAGGAGAACAAAAATACAGCAGTTGTTTGTTGAGGTTTCAGCTACTGTAGATGTTTTAGTCTTCAGTGTGTAAATGTGAATGCATTTAAAGATATTGAAGACTTAAGAAAACAAGCCACCATACTTAAAGAAAAAGTGTAATTTGTGGTGACTAAATTGTGACTTTTAATTATGACAACAATATACTAAGTTATTAATTTTGTATAGCCTTTCTATTATTTATTAGTCTGAGTAAAAGTTGTTTGCTGGGAGAAGTGATAAGTACAGAGTAGAAAGGTAGTCTGTAGTTAAATCCTTTTGTTTGAGATTATGTTAGAAAAAATAATCCAGCACACATACTATCAACAAACATGATTAAAGTGCCATGAAACTAATATTGCTTAACACTGTCCTTGCCTGAAGAAAAAGATGGGAAAGTTACTTATTTTTATTACCATATTCTTTATGCAGCTGAGTTTGTATTGTCTCAAGATCCATCTGCCTTTATGTGCTGCTATCAAACCATGGTTCTTCTGCATTTCTTTCTAAAATCAATGCAAGAAAATTCATTTTAGAAGAGGGATAAAGGTTCAAGCTGTCAAATTTCAAAATAAATTTTGGTGGTTGATCTTAGTGACTATTTAGAAGTTAATCATAAAAGCAGTCAGCCTAAGGTAGTTCTCCCTTCAGATAAATAATACTTGGCAAGTTTATTTTAGTTTTCTGCCTCCAAGCCTACCATTCTGCCACTGGCCATTTGCCTTCATGTCGGTCATCTGGTTTTGATCTCTTCACCATCAGTGTACAAAATAGATCAAAACTAGGCAATAAGCCATTTGGACCCTCTAAGGTCAAACATTTTTACTGCAAAGGATATGAAGGCAACTGCTTGCCAATAATTTTGACAAAATGTGAGAGATTTCAGAGCAAGTACATCTTCAACTGGATTTTAGCCATGAAAGCACATAACCTCAACCACAGTGCTGTAAAATTTGGAAACAGATACCTAACAGAAGGCTATCTTGAGATTATGTAGAGAGAACTGTTTGGCTCATTATAAAATCAGATATATTCTATGGCATTTGAGTGGACAGCAGAGACCCTGACATTACACATGGCCTATTAGAAGTGAATTGAGTTTGGCATTTTTATTTGTATAAACAAAATAGTTAATATACACAGGAATCATCCTGAAAATGCCTGTGATATTTTTTAATACATAAAAGCTTTATTTAAAATTAAAATACTACCTATTTCACTTTGAAATTAAAAAAAATAAATTGGCTAAAAAAAAAGCAGGAATAAGAATGGCATGGCATGAGGGGAAATCAAATACATGTTCAAGGCCCTTGTCTCTGATGGTATGTGCACTAGATATCTCTTTCATTTTTCTTGCCATAGTCACAATGAGGAACAAATAGCAAAATGATCTCATTATAGTAGCATTCAGTGCATTATATGTAGTTAAGGATGACTCGACGTTTCCTTTACAAATTCTGGTATTATAAACTTAAAATTTAATTTGCATTTTTCCACAGCCAGACATCACCATATTATGATGAAATAATAGCCAGACTAGGATCAGTAGCAAAACTCTAATCGATTTCAATAGGACCAAAATTTTAATCAGGATTTTTGCAACAATGTCTCTTTCAGCTAGTCAATCATTCCTCTTCAATGCTTTGAAAATACTGTTTTGATGGAATAACACTGTAAAATATTTATGTGGGCCTTCAATTGAATTGAATGATGGGGTGTTGTTTGTTTTTTTTTAAAGAGAAAAGGAAATTCAGCCACTAGACCTCATATACAGACATAGATTTTCTATTTTTGTTTGCAAGTACCTGTTGCCTTTCAGAGGATACCATGCATGATCAGAACAGAGTGACTTCTTTGTGCTTATTCGTAAGAAACATGTGCATAACTAATCTCTTAAATACTAATTTATTCTGATTAATGGTCAGCAATAATTTTTCCAGCAACCTGATATAATGTTACTTCTTCTAGAATTGATGGAGGGGGGAGGGCCTGCTAAGGAAGAAATATACTGTTGACTACCTAAAATATTCTAGTGTGTCTATGTCAATGATTCATTCAGGAGAATTTATGATACATCTTCACTATGTATCATGTTAAGTGTTAATGTTAATGTTAAGTAATTTCTATCTGTAGTGCCATTTTATCAGCACTTTCATTCTCTTTTTTTCAGTACTCTTGCTTATCTTGGCGTTCAATGGCTGTGAAACACCATATCATTTTAGACTAGGAATCTTCTTGGACAGTAGAAATTAAACTCCTTTAGTTAGCAATTCCTGACAAACAGTACTGACAACTATTAATGTAGATTAAAAAAAAAATACAAATATTCCTGATTAAAACAAAAAATTCACTCAAAGTAGTTTGAACAAAGTAATTCATTGACCAAACTGGAAACATTATTCCTAAAAGATACAAACATAAGAGGATATTTGCAAAAGCAAAAGGCTAGCAAAAGAAACTTTATAAGCAACAAAGGAGTAGCTCATGCTAGACCTTTTTGTTTAGTATCAAACAATGACTTGCAAGGTTTTACTGAGTTGTTGTCTTAAAACTGTATGAAATCATCTCTGGTTAGAAAGATCACAGAACTCTCTCAAGTTTTGGTCTTCCCCAGGAGGGTAAAATTTCTGACTTTTTTAGCAGTTAAGGTTTCTGGCCAGAACTCATAACTGATGAGATGGAGTGATTAAGACTCTTGTAGCATTAAATTAAAATTGTTTCCTTGCAGATTTTTATTGACAAACAATTTTGAAATTATATTAAGCTTCTTCATTATTTACCACATACATTTCTTTCTGCTACTGATCAGTGTTTCCACAAGTTATTCCACTGCATTAGAAGGGAAGCCAACACTTCAAAGGTGACCTTGTTGGCCCAGGATGGTCATCTAGCTAGTCCGAGTGTCAGGAGATGAATGGAATCTATTGCTATAATGAGTTCACCAGGGAAGCTACTTCTTGACGATAAATGGATATGGGTCTGAAAGGGTGTCCAGGCTATAGTCAAAAGGGAGGGCTCCTATTAAAATTAATAGCTTGCTTACTCTGTTTTTATCAATATATTATTGAAGTGGTGTTGTTTCAAGGGTGCACAGCTGTTTTAATACTGATTGTTTTAAGCCAGAAAAGATACCAAGAACTGTACAACAAAGGCATCTTGCCAATAAAACAAAAAAAATATCCAAAGACAGTTTACTGCAAAACTATTTGTTTCTAGCTTCACTTTCTAGGGTAGAAGAAATTAGCTGTATTAGAATATTTTCAAAGATTAAAACAAGTCTCCAATTGTTATTTCTGTTGTAGAAAGTCTTACATGAAGAGAGTAAAGGAGAAGCAAAATGTCATGAGTTCACTAAATTTTATGGATTTAAAGCCAGTCCTAATTCAAGACAACATGTCTTCTCAGGCAACCTGAGATCATACAATAAATAAACACAATAATTCTGAAAAAGATGATGATATTACAAAGTCTATATATGACATTCTAAACTTCCATGTTATAAAGTTTTGTTTCATTAGTTGGCTCATGTCAGGGAGTTTAAAAAAAGCCTAATGCTTTTAGAGCCTTCAGTCAAACCCTAATAACAAATTAGGTCCTACAATGAAAGATATAAATGACAACAACAGTTTTTAACATTTCTCAACTTGTTGTGAATCTCGTAATACAGGGCATTTTTATTTACATACTGATTCTTATAAGTATTTTAAGTTGAAGTAGCTCTAAAGCCTTATTATATTAAACATAGAAGATACTTATGGTTTCTCTTTACTCTGAAAGGCAGTTGCCCTGCCAGATAAAGATGTTTGAATGTATTTCCTAATTTTTTCCCACTCTATTTCATATTTGTGACTTATTAAAACGTTCTGGCTTAGTCTTTGACTTCATTTATACTCTAGTTATGACTTGTACCTATTCTTTTACAAAAGAGACATGGAACTGTTAGAGTGAGTCCAGAGGAGGGCCATGAAGATGATCAGAGGGCTGGAACATCTCTCTTATGAAGACAGACTGAGTTGAGTTGTTCAGCCTGTAGAAGAGAAGGCTCCAAGGAGACCTTATAGTACCTTCCAGTACCTAAAGGGAGCTTATTAAAAAAAGGGAGAGGAACTTTTTACAAGGGCAGATAGTGATAGGATTAAGGGGAATAGTTTTAAACTTAAAGAGAGATTTAGGTTAGATGTTAGGAAAAAAAGGTTTATTGTGAGGGTGGTAAGAAGCTGAACAGGTTGCCCAAAGAAGTGGATGACAGATCCTTGGAAGTATGGAAGGACAGTTTGTATGGATCCCTGAGTAACTGATCTACTGATCTAACTGATCTACTGCGTTGTGTCCCTGCCCGTGGTGGGTGGGGTGACTAAATCATCTTTAAGGTCTCTCCCAACCCAAGCCATTTTATGATTCTATGACTTTATGTAAAAGTGAAATGATAGGTAACCAACACAGTTTAAGGGAAGATTCTGGGAGGTCTGGGATTCTAAAAAAATTATTAAATTAAAAAAAACCCAGTTGTTCAAACACGTAGAATAGTCAAAATATATTGGAAGACATACTAAGAGGAATATAATATGTAAATCATAGGATATAATTTTAATTAGGGCTTGTGGGTTAAATGAAATAATTACAAAGAGTAACAGTGATAATAAGAGAATAGAAGAACATGACTTATGAATAAAAATGGAAGGAACTAAAATACTTTCCTTCTGGAAAAAAATCCCAAACAAACTCCAAATAAAAAGGACTGCAGAGGACTGACTTAATATGAATTTTCAAATATGTATGGTTTGATTTCTCTCCCTCTTGATGATTTTGCCTTTTTCTGTAGTTCTTCTGCTACAATTAATGTTTTAAGAAAATGTAGCGTGTACAACTAAACACAAATCAATATTTACTAGTTTCAAAAAGTTTGGTTTTTCACATAAAAAAATAAAAACAGGATAATTTTTTTCACTATATCCACTGAGGACAGACATAATCAGCTCAATCTGCAGATTAAATGATTCAATTTAGGTATTAAAAAACCCCATGCTTTCTTACAATAAAAGAAATTACATCTACATTTGCTTAGAAAGACTTAATAAAACTATCACAAGGCAGAATATTTATTTTTCAAGTAAAGATCTGAGTCATCATGTTTGAGTTTGAAACCTGACCTATGACTGTTATGCTGTTAATCTGCTAGAGTCGACCAGCTGTATCACATACAAACAAACATTTGCTTCTGGTCTGTGAAGCGGATTTTTTTTTCACTACCTAAAGGTTACAAAAGAAAGAGAAATTACCTTCACATTTTTGGCAGATTCTGTCAATCCCTTATTCTCTTCGGGGGAATTAACAGCTTTGAGTGGGGGACAAAGCATCAAGAGGATGTCTGGAGTTTACATCTAGCTGGTATAATGAAAAGATATGGAATTAAGGCAAAGTGGCTGAACTGGCTCAGGGTGAATGTGGGGCAGCCTTTCCTGAAATTACTGAGATTCTTTCAGCAGATGTATTTCTTTGTTTCTCTCCTGTATGAAATGGTAAAAATATTGGAAAAAAATGTCATTTTTTCTGAAGTTTAAAAAAAATAACTTGCATTGGTAATACCTTTACTTTGTGATGCTGTTTAGATATACTAATCATTAGTGATTTGCAATAAAGATGGTGAAATAATTCATTGTAGATACACAAATAAACAACTATGGGCTTTGCTCTATAAATAATATTCACTATACTGCCTGATACTATGTTGTTCCTTATTTTCTTCCTTCTCCTGAGATGTCCCTTTCCACTGGAATGTGAAGACGGTTGTGGAGTTTCCCTCTGATGTGCACATATTCTTGGAAAATAAAAAGGGATAAGAAAGCTGGAACAGTTTCAGGAATCATCTGAGGCTGGAAAAACAAGATGATAATCATGTCTTAAGTTACATCTGTGTGACTAAACACAGTACCACAGCCTCAGACAGTAGTACTCCTTTGGATTTGGATCGAGCATTCTATTATTACTACAGTGCAACTCCAGTAGCTAACACCTATAGCTTCTCAGATATAGGTATAACTCCATGAGTCTACAGTTTCCAGTTCCAGAAGTAGTGTGATTGGAAGTTTGGGTACCCCTGAACATTAAGTCATTCTTCCATATAGCTATTCCTTGAGACCTTTACCACTGTCAAACTTGTATGGTCATATAGGAACTATGATTTTCAATGGATACAGTTAAAATCCAATTCAGATTTTTCCATCACATAATTTCAATATAATACTGCAGCCAATAGGGACAATTCCAAAAATAGAATTCAAATACAGCTTGTGACATCTTCTGCACAAATTTATTTCCTCTAATCCAGACTGTGAAATAACATAGCTCATCAAATAAGCATAATTTTATCATTAGTTATTAGTTTTATTTTGTTGTTCTGGAAGATTAATAAAATGTTCATAATTTTAAATCTTACTGAATATAAAGGTCAATTGGTGTGTGCTCTGAAATTCTGAACAGCAGTGTTAAACCCTTATGCACCCAAGAAAGAATCAAATCAACATCATTGGTATTCAGCTTATGGTCTAATAACTTTCCAAGTGTTTCAGCAATAGATTGCACAAATACTTTAAAGTTCTGGAAACCTACAGTAATATATACACATAGAATTCAAAGTAATTGATTTGGTACCTCCCTAGATTAGATTTACGTGTCTCTCCACCAATGCAGCAAGAAGGCATAGCTGATGTAGTATAGCAATATTAAGGAGCAGACTCATTCTTAAAGACAAACTTGAAGTTTATTGAATTCTTCATTATATTGCAGGGAGATGAGTTTTATACTAAGAGAGCTGGTAAGTGNTAAACATTAAAAAATACATGTTATGTTAATATATAGTAGACTGAATTATTATTTATGTAATGTTCAAATAGTCTAAAATGCATTGGGTTATATTAAAAATATTACCATCTAATAACAATAAATATATTGCTATAACTGTTGATCTATCAATAAAACTTCGTAAGAAAAATGAGGGAACTTAGTGAAAAGAAAAAAAAATACAAGAAAAAAATTAATTGAGGTGTAATTTATATATGTTGCTTTAATACATTCAACATGTTCTTCTCAATAAAATACAGTACAATAGTACATTCTTCTGAAACTAGAAAAGGAAGGTTGGTTCAACCATGACGTAACAAAAGAGGTCCAAAATCTTTTATTGAAAAGACTAACAAAGAAAAGACAGCATATTTCCTGGGTTCGGCAGATGTTTTCCCTGGATTTAAATTGTTATCCTCTTTCTCAATAACAGTTATTTTGTTAGTCTTCTTCTAAGCAAAGGAAAAATAATGGAAGGAAATTTCATTCAGGTGTGATTATCAGTGCAATCATTAATGAAACCTGAATTGAAGAGTCTAAAATTCTTCCTCTTACACTTATTCATTATGATCCTTTTGTTCATACACACAGGGAGACAACTTGTTATTGCTGTGAAAAGAAATATGCTAAAGATTCACTTTTAAACTCCAAGATAAGTAAGTTCAGAAATTCCTTTGAAACAAACCTCTTTTTATTCATACATAGCATATGAATACAAGTTCCACTTTTTCCAATGAGAATTATTTTGAAAACACTGAGACATTGGCCAGTGAAATCCTGTAATACTGTTTTCATAAGAACCTAAGAATTTATGTTGAGTTGTGAATCATGTTTCTACTGCATCCTGAAAAATATACAACTACTTTGCAAAACATCTGTTAAAGAATCAGCCACTGATGTCCACTTAGGCCATGTGCAACTTGTTAATGCACAATGACTTTGTGAAAAGACAACTGAAAAACAAAGAAAAGCACCTCCAGTCAGAGTATTAAGTGCATTAAGTGTTTGTGCTTTATTTACCTGCTTCTATTATAGAGGCTGAACTCCAATATACTTGTATTTTATGAAAATCTTACACTGAAAGGTGGTAGCAGAGTTTCTAAAACCAAAAGTTTTGTCAGCAAATCAAATGGCTGAAGGATGGGGTCATGCTGCAGAACAAAGATTCTCTAGAGTGGGAAACAACCAGTGATTACTTTCCTGACAAGTTTGTGAGTTGCTTCTCTGATGTTCCTTTCTGTATGATTTATTAGCTATTTTGGAAAACCCAGTCTGAAATTCTCTTCTAACTTCTTTCCAATCCATAAGCTAGACTCAAAAGAATACAGAGTAAGTTTGATTTTCATTAGTAAATTCTTATTTGACTGAAGAAGTTACAAAGGCCGCAGAAGTTTAATTCTCCTGCCTTGTGAGTTTAACTGAGTCATAGTTATATACTACAATTGTATCTTTTCTTTGAGCCTTTTAGAATGATGGATGACTCACACTGATATTAAACTCATTAAGTATGTCTTTTGGGGGAAAAACAACTTCAAAACAAGTTTCATTTTAAATCCCCCACATCTCAAAGTGCTTATTAAAATAGAATATAATCTGACTCTCTAGAAAATGGTAGTTTTCTAACTACCTAATTGAAAGCTGTATTCCTTATATTTAATAAACAATATTTCTCTGTTATGTAGACAAGACTATTTATTTCTAATATAGGCAAAGGTCACATACTTTTCCTTTGTTTCTGTATTTTTGACACCAATGTGGATTTTTTTCATTGTTTTGGACTACTTCACACTTCTCTAATACAAACTCCTTTGGCATTTACTGGACCCTTTTCCCTGTAGGCTGNTTTCTACATGAACTACAGAAATGCAGCCATCTCTGTGATTTAATGTAACAGTTGTAACAGGTTTCTATAGTATTTGTCTCTTATTACAGAAAATGA
>VYZS01086857.1:2292-43666 GCA_013400695.1 Neodrepanis coruscans | reverse complement strand
GCAAGGCTTTAGTCACGGGTTTTCGTGTTTTATGTACGGATGTTGTGCGGGAACAAGACAACAAGGGCTTTGTTCAACTTGATCATCTCATCAAACAAGGCTAAAAGAATAAAAGTTGGGATGCAAGACTAAATGGATATGATCTGAATGCATATTTGTGTTACATCTAATACAACTAGCATCATAGATGAACAAGATCAAATAAATGGTAAAACCTGACAAAGAGAAGAATAGATGGTGTGTGGAGCCATCTGTTTTGGAGGACACCCAAATCTGTCTGAATCAGGAAGGCCAAACTACCAGCTATTCTAAGATCCTCCATTCCAAGAGTGGCCTAATACGCAACTACACAATCAGCTTCTCTCACCATCACTTTGGCTGCAACTTTTTTGTGCAATTAAGTAATTTATTCCTTTCTTCATCCTCCTGATTCTAATGAATCCAAGCCACAAACAAGCCCCAGTTGCTCCTATTCAAGGAGTCTGATTGCATCTGGCAGTAATTGCTGAAAATCCTGAAGAGGAAACAGGGAAGGAAAGCATATTGTTTGTGGGGGTAATAGGTGAAGACCTGCCTCTCTTGACCTATAATACATTAGTGTCAGTGAACATTTGGCAGCCTTCAGATGATTAGCAATGAAGATGAATCAAGCAAAAAAAGAGGTAGAAATCTGCCTCATCTGAATCGCCAGAACTGCATAAATTTGCATGTTGATTAGCTGTTCTTTTGTCTGTGTTCCTAATTATTATGACACATTATGTCTTCATCATGCAAGATTCTGATCTGTCTTGTTCAAAATGCATGTAGAAAAAAGTGCTGTTTATTGATTCAACATGTAACTTTAATTTTTATGTTTGCTTTAATTAAATACATATTTGATTGCCTTTGACTGGTGTCTCAGATTTTTTTAACTCTTATTTACTTCATCCTGTTGACAAACAAACAGGTAACCTTTCTTTATTCTCAGATCACTTGCTGATTTAAAACCTACCTACCCCCATGCTCTTCTTCGTTTGCAACAACCTGTACTTTCTTGTTAAATAAAAAATTGCCCAAAAAACTCCTCAGAGGATGAAGCATGATATCTGCAGCACTGAGCAGGATTGCAAGGACCTTGAAAGAGTTAATGATAGCAAAGAAGTGCACGTACTACAGGGTCTAGGTAATTTTCTTATAACCATAGATTCATTAGCAACAAGATCAGTAAAGCGCCTTGGTGTGCAGACGTTCTGATTCACAGGGTTAGTTACAATGGGCAGATCCTGTGCACATATTTTTCCATTGACTTTCATGGCAGCAAGACTAAACTCCAAAGTTCCTGACCTAAGAGGAAGTGAAGTCCCTATTATCCCACTGACTCTCCTACCTAATTCCAACAATCAGGACTTTTTATCCATTTCTGGGAACTGGAAAACTTGAAATTGACATTTCTTCCTTCAAGATTTGTTCGAGTGGCTAAAAGCAGCCAAATCAAACCAAAGTCAAAGCAAAGGATAATATGTAATCGTTAGCTGTTTTGATTCAAAATAAGTTTCCACAATTTTTTCTGTGTTAGGGAAAAAATCATCAGCAAAAAAAGAAAAATAGATATTGGCAAATTATAATACCATTTCAGCAAAATATTTACTCAAAAAAGGCCCTCGTTTAATTTATATTTCATTTCTTTGATTTTAATTTTTTAAATAAACTGGAAGAAATTTTGAAAATTAAACAATATTTTTAGTTGTGAAATCAAAGTATTTAATTGTAGAATGTGTTGAAATTTTTAGAAATGCTGAAATGAAACAGTCTTTTTTGGCTCTTTTTTTTTTTTAACCTTTTTCACCAAATTGAAACAATTCACTAAAAGCAGCAAAAATTCATGACTCTCTTTGATTGACAGAAAACTGCCTTATTTCAACCAAGAACTCAGTTTCAGATTAAACATTTGACCATCTCCTCTGCTGGCTAATGCTAGTTTACCTTCATTGCACAAGTGCTTATTGTGAACTCTGACCTGTTTGTAATGGAGCAAACATATTTTGCTGGAATTTTTGTTTGTTAAATAAAAATGAACATAGTCAGTACTGTAATTTGGAAATAGCTTATAGATCTTTTCAAATAATTCTTCAGATTTTGGATCAAATATGAGGATCCTCAACATTGACTGACTTCCTCTAAGCATAAACATTAGGTAATTTTGTTTTTATTTTCTAAAATCCACCTTTTGGAGAAAAATAGTGAACAACCTATTAAATGTTCTCTAATGGCAATAAAAACATACCAGTCAGTGTACAGCTATTAATTAAAAACTGTGCCAATAAAGATGCCTGAAGGTGAAAAAACCTCTGTATTCAAGCAATTGGTTTATCTGTTATTTTTTGCCATCATACCCTGGCCAAACCAAACAAGATTTGAAACAACACCTGCCATTTTTCACCATTAAGGGCACAGGATTGGCTGCAGGTGTAATCCGTTGCTTGGTACCCACTAGTCAACTTGAAACACAGGTAAACGTAAATCCATATTTGTAATAATATAAACATATAATTAAGAGGTAGCTGCAGAGCAACTACTTGAACATGAAGACTTAAAGGCTTTGACATTAATCCACACAGCAGGAAGGAAAAAGGTTTTGCATATTCAGGCTATTCATGTTTCTTTTCTTTCGGTGCCAAGAGTGTTTGGTCCCAACTTGATGGACCTCCATTACAGTACAGACATCAAGAAGTAACCAAGGAGCCAAAAGAAATCTCACACATGGACATAAATAATCACAGGGAGCTAAAGTGAGGCAACTAATATAGGCTTTCTCTTCTCTGCACTTCTCTTCTCAAGACACTTTAGCACACACTGATATGTACAGAAGCATGACAGCTCTGGACTCACCCAGCCTCCACAACAATCAAGAACAGCCAGAATGATAGAGTGTGCTGCAAGCTGGGGCAAAGCACAATGGACAAGTGGGGTCCACTGGTGAGAGATATGTGGTGCAAGGCAGCACTCCTCCCCTCTGCCCAAAAGCACTGGTCTGAGGATGGGGCACGCATACTGTTACTCTGGGCCTGGAATATCCCTGCAAGCTGCCATCACCTGTATCAGTATCTCCATCTACTGTGAATATGATAGCGGACACTTGGTTTTCATTCATCACAGGAGAAATCCTACCGGTGAATGGATGCAATGCTGTCCCCTCCCACAACCCCATGCTACAACTGAATTAACAGGAAGGGCCTGTCACTGCCTCATTAGTGGAACTCAATTACAGGATCCAAATAACTCATTACAGAATCCAAAGACCAAATAGTTTCATCGCTTATAAATATCTCCCTCTCCCTCCTCCCCATTCTGTGAAAAAGCAAGGACATTCTTTTATACATGGACAAAGTTGCCTTCATTTTAAAATCCTAGGAAGACCTCACCCATCTGATGAGAGGAACACAGGTTTACCAGTGTGTTGACAGGACAGGGCTTCTGGGTGCAGTGGCTGCACCTCAAAACTTGCTGTGTTCTAGTATCCAGTTGTCCTGGATTTGGCACAGCAATGCTGTTTGGCTTCCTCATGCTGCCATCTGCCCGAGTGCTCCACAGCCCAACCCAGAAGGCTGAAGTCTTCAAAGAGGGAACATCAGCTGGTCAATTACAGACATGCTGGGAACTGACCATCACCCACCCATGAGGAAATTTACCCTGACAATTTGAGTTCTTCTTAACCAATATCCAAGGAATCTCCCAATTACCAAGAAAGTTCCAATGATTTCTAGCCAAAGGGCAATGTGAACTGTATCTGATAGAAGTGAATATTTTAGATCTGTCATAGTCTGGATTTAAGCCAGAATGTGGAACTGGAACTATTCAAGTGGCATTGATAGATGACGACCTCCTGTCAGTGGAGATAGGGCAGACATCCATCCTCATCCTCTTTGACTTCAGCTTTAGCCATGAGATATTGATGTCTTGCCTGATGAGTGGCAGAAGTCCAGGGTAATGTACTAAAATTATTTTGAGTCATTCCTGCTGGTACACACCTCTTGACTTCTGAAGAAGTATTATCACCAGCAATACACTCTTCTCTCTTGTAGACTGTTGATCTGTATGCTTTGTGGTGCCTCCTTATATCTACATGAATCTTCTGGGTGACATGGCATGAACTGAATTGCCAGAAACAGGCAGGTGAAATACAACTACCTCTAAATTTCTGCGTGTGTACACATGCTGCTACCACCAACATGGCACTGAAAGAAAAGCAACTGATTAAATCTGAGCAAAACAGAGGTAAGAGAGAAGGAAAGCACCTTTAAGAGCTTGTCACTTGAGTGCATTATGTCTTGTATGATGGTGCATTTCCACAAGTGGTGTGTTGGTTTCGGCATTTAGGAGTGCTCTTGGATTTGATACTGGTGCTAAGTTATAGCAACCTCTGCAAGAAACACTTCTTTTCCATTGGTTAAGAGGCTCTGTGCCACCCTGGCAGGTGATGACCTTGTCTCTGTTATTCACGGCTGTGTCACTTTTCAGCTGGACTGTAGTTATTTGAAATCTGCAAACATGCAGCATTCATGCTTAGAAAACTTCCTTTACTGCTGCAATGCATCTCTTCAGTGACAAAGGCATATCAAACCTGGCATTGGGCCTGGCATCAGCTTCCCATGGAATTCCTAATTGAGTTCATGGTCTTCATTCTTGTCATCCTCATCACATCTAACACTTCATAAGGCTGCAGTGAAGAAAACATTTGACAGATTTGCTCCACTAGCCCTATGAGTTCTCTGCAGAAAGAATCACACACATCTGTCCAGAGCCCTCAGCCTGTGGATTGAACATCTTCAGGGAATGCAAACCTTCACACTTCCCCTCTATCCTATGGCATATTTGACTTGCATAAATAATATCATCAGAAACACAAAAACAAGAGGCTCCATTACATTCACTTTTCCCTTGGCAGTAAGGTGGGAGAGGGAATCGATGCGTGACTGATGAATGGGTACAAGGCTCACTGTACAGTGCAGGGAACTGGCTATTATGGGGATGACCCACATGAGCTCATTCCCCACTAACTCACTACTGACGTCAGCCTTCAACGACCCTTTCCTAGGCCTCTCTCCCTGTAAAAATCTCCTAGTTGTGCTGCATGATCCCACCAGAAGGCTCTGACAAACTTCTTCCACAATGCTTGTTCCCCAAGACAGACCCTCGTGCTGCAGGTAGCACCAGTCCAATCAGCAAAGCCAAAGTCTGGCCAGAATGGTACAGCTGGCTTGGTATGACCCTGGCACTGCCTGCATTACCTGGGAAGGAACCAACATGCATGGCACACATTAGGGCAAGCAGTCCATGTCAGAGCTGTCATGCTTGGGAATTAGCCTGGATCTGACTGGAAAGAAACTGAATCGGTCTCACTTAGATAATGAAGTGCATTTGTCTTTTCTGTTTTTGTTGTATATGTTGTTCCTGTTCAAATATGAAATCTGCATTAATTCTATACCTTGCCAGCTCATATAGGATAGATATCACAATTGTTTAAACTGAAAGTTTATACATTCTTCTTAGCATAGGAAATATGGTTTTAAAGGATGTTGGCAGGTCATTTGGCCTTTAAAATCACATGTTCTTCTCTGAAGTATGAACTTTAATTCAAATAAGATTTGGTTTTAATGGATTTTTCAAGTGCTGCAGTATTTTTAAAGCATTATTGTAAATCCCATCTTCAAATGCTGAACTATCCCCGAGTCCTGCAATCTGAAAAAATCACAGCAGACAATGGTAAGATGCTAGGTCACACTACCAGGAAGCATATGGAAACTATTTACAGTATAAAAACTTGGAAATATAATTAAAATCTGCATAAGGGATGAAAGCACTTTGCTTAAGAGCAGTGTTCACTGAAATTCACACTGATTAAATTATTGTGGCAACAGTCACCTGTTAGAGGCTTCTTCCCCACAGCTAGATTACAAATTGCTCATAATGTGGCTCTTCCTAAATATGTCTATATCTAGGGAATTGAGTGTTGTATTGTAACTCATTTTTTTGCTCTTTATCCTCAAAACACTTTTTCCATACTCAGATTTCTACCAATATCATGGTCAGTTAGACCTATTTATTTTGCCAGTATATTCAAACTAATATGACTCCTAAGGTACACCAGAATATTTACACAATACAGCCCTATTTTTGTTGCAAGTAAGAAGTCACTAACATAAAGCATCTTTCTGTCAGTTGAATTGCACTCACACAATGGAGGTTGTGTTAATTTAACCAGGCTCACACGATCTAAGACAGATTATGCAAAGCTTGCTTGAAGTGACTGCAGTTACCTGCTTGTGATCTTCCTTGGGGAGAAGGCTCACCAAAGTTCATGCTAGCTGGAGCATTTTCAATTATTTTTGTTAGTGTGACTTGCTGAAATTTCAAAATCAAATGAGATGGGAAAAAAAGACGAAAGGACCTTTCCTCACAAGAGTGATGAGTCTTGTGTCAAGCTTTGGAAAACAGAAGATGGCCAGAAAGTTTGTCACATATATACCCACTCAACAGAAGAAAATGCAGGGTCTGGGGAAAATGTCACTTCTGACCTTCCCATATCCCTGCATAAGGGCCTTTCCCATCTTTGTTTACCATCAGTCTGTCAGAATCACAACACCTCCCGTTCCTCTCTTTTCCCAAAGCCTTGAACAGATCAGAGTCTCCCTATAATTTTGTTCCTGAGGAGACATCTACAAAAACCCCTGGCTTAGGCCAGGCCTTGCCACCCCCAGCCCTGAGGCAGCTGGAGGGGGCCCTCACCTCCACCAGGGGCATGGCTCCCATGGCATGGGGACAAGCCAACAGGTTCACTCACTCCACCTTTCTTTTCTGAGGTTTTGGGCAGAAAGGGAAAAATACAAACCTGAATCACCTCAGGATCTGATGAACACAATTGCCACAGGGACTCATGGCAAATTCCTTGAAAGTGGAGAATTTGAGGGGCACTTCAGCTTTTCTCCTTTTGTGGATCCTGGACGGCCCTGGAGGAAGAGTTACCCCTGGGACCCACAGCTGTGTCCTGAGGAAGGAGGGAGACGCGTGACAGTGGCAAAGACACAGCTCCTGCCATCAGGAGCCATGAGAGAAACATCACTTTGGGGTACGGATTATTGTTCCTCATATTCCTTTGTTTGCCATTGTAATCTCCCCAGTCATTCTCCTTGATAAACAAACAAGTGAAAAGATGCAATGAGGTGTAAGAATAGATTTGCACAGGCCAGACAACTGAACGTTTAATTTATTTACCTCTCCTAACAGATACCTGGGGTGACATTTATTAATAAACGGCATTATCAGGTGTCTGATATGTAGCTCACAGAAATTAATTACCCAGCCCATGGTAAAACCATAACAAGCCTGCAGTGCTGTAACATTTGTGCTAATTGAAAATGAGATAAGTGCTGTGGGTGCAATTTGCATTCAATGCAGTGTATTAATTATCTTCAGTTCTCTTCATGACAAATATACCTGACTGAACCACTCTGCTAATTTACTGGGTAATAGAGTCATAAGTGGATTCCCTTAGGTGACCAACTACAGGCATCAAGCTCTTTGCAACATCAAGGCCTTCCCCTTTCCCAAACACATATATGGGTTAGCAAACATGGATCACATTTCTTGCAGAATTGGACTGGAAGTCTGCGGCAGCAAACACTTCTTGTGATTGCACAGTTTCTCAGCATGAAATCAGGAAACAACACTCCCTTACCCGAAGACTTCTGCAGTTTTGGAAGCTGAAGAGGAGCCGGTTTGCCTCTGTCAATAGCATCCCGCGATGTTTGATGGCAGCTCCTTAAGGAAAGGCTTTTCCTACCCTGCTCTTTACTCCCCCCACCTTCATTTCACAGTCAGGTTATCATGGGATTTAATTATATTTTGTGTGAAATATAAATTAATTGACTCTTGTAATACCCATAACAATCAGGAAAATTCAGATTTAAAGATACTGTGTAGTTCCAGTAGATTAAGGCACTAATTGTTCCACTCTCACTGACTATGATTTATGTGGGGATCAGGTTACAAAACCAATATGTGCTCGAGTTAAAGCTCTGTGGTACCATACAATTAGGGCTAAAGCTTTTTGTAAATGGGCCCAATAATGCAAGAAAGCTCTTTGCTAATCCTGGTCTTTTAATTCAGAGGTCACGCATTGTCTAAGGCAACTGCTTATACTATACGCAACCACTGTCCTTTATTCACCCTCCTCCTGTGTAGCTTGGGTATCTGAATTTGCCACTAACCTTGGACGTGCTGTTACTAATTTCAGGGTAGGTGATGGCAACGAAAGAAGATCAGGGCCAGCACTTTGCTGTGCTGCCCCCAGAGCAGCCTGGGCACGTTGTGACTGAGAGGTGATATCTGCCTCCCTCAGCTCCCCTTCAGTGTGCAGGCTGTGGATGGGGTCAGCTTTTGGGCTCTGCTGTCAAGTAAGCAGTCATCCGGGGCAGCAGGCGGATGGAGGTGACAGTCACTCTCACAGCTGAAGGGGCCAGGAGGCGGTGCAGGCAAGGAGAAGGGGCAGCAACAGAGGAGGAGGCACATGCTCTGCTCCCCTTCAACCCGCCTACCCCACAGCCAGCAGCACTTTGTTATCTTCACGCAGACGGGTGCTTTTCCATCATTTTGTCCTTGTCCATGGGATGCCAAAATTCAGCATTGTTTTCCCTGCTGAGCATTGCCAGGACAGCTCTTCAGAACTCTCCATCAAGTACTAGACACCTGTATTGTGAACGTGTGCTCACAGGGCAGAAGGTCGGATGGGATGGGCATGCAGTCAGTGTGCCAGAGAAACTACAAGGTGAGAAAGATCAATGCAATGCCAGAAGACCCACTTTGCTTTTTCAGAAGATCATCTAAGTGTAAAAGAACTGGAGAGAATGTGTGTCTGCCAGAGACATGTTTACATGTTCCCTTCTAAGACAGAGAAGTGTCTTCAAGCTCTTACTCTGTTTCTAAACATATGAACAGCAAATACAAGTTAGTTTCACAAAACATTTTGTGTAGCTGCCAAAATGCTATTTGCTGCTTGAGTTTGGTCAATTTAATACAACAGGAGTGCTATAACATTTCAGAACTACTTTTAAAGTGCTGATACAATCTATGCCAGAGAACTCAGCAGTGACGTCTACAAAGGCATCAATTATATCTCCTCATGCCTTTCTTGTTCTCTGGTAAGGAATTATTTGGAAAGATACAAAGAAATCTCATTAGAAAACTCTGTGTGTTTGTCTGTGAGTTATCTTAGCAGTATCATTTGGCTCAGATGATAGCTAAAAGTCAGAATACTTTTCCCATTCTGTGGGCAGAGGGAAGGAAAATTGGTTCTCCCAACCCAAGGTTTCATAGTTATAATGCTACAAGAACAGCGGGGCCTACTTGATGAAGAGGAATCTTGTAAGGGTGCAGTACCAGGGTAGTTCTTCAGTCCAGAGAAAGGGCAGACTTCTCCCAGGCATGCAAGAGCTGTCTAACATTACTGACTCCTGGAAACAAGCAGGCATGGGACAACATGCACTGCAGCTACCTTTGCACACCTCTTATTATAGCCTAGGCCCAAGCTGGGTTCCTCTCAACTGTAACACCTCATATGGACTATAAATTCTTTTTCTGGAGAGGGGAAAAAAGCTCAGTGCAGAAGGGGAGCCCCAGCATACCTGCAGTGCCCAAGGTCCCCTGGCACAGATGAATGAGCCATCATCCCTAGAGAAAGATGCTGCAACACCTGCATCTCTCACATAAGCCATCTCCATTTCTTACCACCGCAGAGTCCCCCAGGAGCTTCGTCAGTGTCACTGCCCATCCTGGTGTGAGCAAGACAGCTGCTGCAGTCTGCTGCAACGGTGACAGCATCCCCATCCCTTGGCCAAACATAACATAGCAGGGCACAGGCACACAGCTTGCCCAGGTGTGCCCAGAACGCTGCGGCAGGGCTAAATCAAAGACCTGCTCTCCTGCACCCTTGTGTTCTCGACTTGCCAGGCCTCACTGCCTTTGCACAAGTGCAGTAGATAAAACACTTTCCTGCTCTTTCAGGAAAGCCAGTGCTGCATAGAATAGGATGTGAGATGCAATAGAAATTGTGGCAGGGAAAACATGAACAAAAAATTCTTAACTTTATGTGTGAAGTACACATTTGCTAAATAGAATCCTAATGGCATTATTGTAGCTAAAAACAGAGACTTGAAAATGCTGTATACATTATTATGTTCATTATCTACCGACTGCAAGAATGCTGTGCTAAAACTAACTCAAAACACCTCAGGTAAGGTAATTGCTACTAATGGATTTGAAGTGTGCAAAATTGAGTGTTATTACACAGACATCGCATTCTCAACTTCAGGAAGCTGTTGGATATTGTAGTTACCAGCTCACTCATCTCTCGAACGGGGAGAGATTTGAGGAAAAGGGCAAGCTCTCTTTCATTCGGCACTGGAAGGAAAATTCAACAACATGATATTGCAGCAGCCTGTTTGCATCTCTGTGGTTAAGATGAGGTCAGGGCTTGCTTTCAGAACCATTGCTTCAGAAAAACATTACAAAAATTTGCTCCAGAATTAAATATCTCAGGAAAGATCTGAAAGTAGGCTTTCCATTTGTAAACTTCTGCAACTTGTAGGTCAAAATGAAAGAATAGGACAGGAGCCTGAGAAATCATGAGGGGACCTATGAGTCCAACAACATATTCTGATGTAAATTAAGGCCTGGCTCTTCAAGATATCCTAAGCCACTATAAAGCCCTCCTGCCTAAAGACTGAAGGCAGAAAACAATTTTAATAGACTCCCTCCTATGAAGGGATACAGCTGCAGGGCAATGACCACAAATGTGACATTTGCCAAAGCCCAGGTGTGTTTGAAATAAGATACTTGATTCACCTGCTAGAAAAATCCCACGTAACAATATAAGTAATACGTTTAGTTTGTTTGATGTCTTGGTTTTCAGAGAGGGTAAGATTAATTTTTTAAATGAGTGACTCTACATAAAAAATCTATTACTTTAATTTAACTGTTTGCAGCTACATCGTTGGTCACCAGGTTGTCCTCAGAAAAGGGGCTCCCAGGGGTTTTGCTCTCTTTCATGAAAACAAAAATTAAAGTCTACAAGAGCCAATGCTTTTCTAATCTTTGAGAAGTTACTATCTTATAACTTACTTTAGTTGTACCATCAAAGCTATGAATTGGTGTTTGGATAAAATTATGCAAGCCATTGTAATTTCAGTTAATATTTGGAAAAAGTATGCGGCCAGGACTTAGTAAGTTTCAATTTCTTCTGATTATCTTGGGGAAAAGAAATTAAAAAGGCCATCTATAAATGAGATTAAAGCAGTCTCTACAGAAAGCACAAAGAAGAAATTTGAACTCACAGCTGCAACTAAAGGCAATGGGAGCTGTGCTTTGAACAGATAACAAACTAAGTACACGTATCTCAGATCAGAAACTTAAAATTAGTGAATACTTTTGTACTTAATCTCTTTCTGCCTTGGTTCTTCATCATGAAATGGGGATAATACTACCACCCAATGCCTCACTGCAGTGCAGTGGAAATAAGTTCATTAATGTTTATGAAACATCCAGTTACCATAGTGATGAGTTCTATAGAAAAGCCCATGTGGAAATTAATATTTCTGTCTTCAGAGCAGGGTTTGAATAGAACACATTTAGTAAGGCCTGGGGCTACACAATGAGGAGAAAAGTAAATAGTAAATAACTTGCCTCTGAAAGATAAAAACAATAATCAAATCAAAATAGCCTGTTAAACAAAATAATTTTCATAGAAATTTTTCATCTCTATAAAATGAAATTTTATTTTAACAATCTTTACCATTTCCTTCATAAAAAAATCCAAGTTTTTTTTGCTTTTAACTTGCACTCCTCTAGTTTTGTACTTTTGTTTTCCTAGTGAGGGGGAAAGAATTTTTTAAGGAAATTATTTAAAGAATCTGGAAACCACTATCTTTCAGTTTTCAAAAATTAGAAGTTTTGAATTGGCAAAAAAATCTGAAAAATTAGTCACATTGGTGAATTTAAGATTTCCAAAATGGGTTCCTAAACAATCCTGACCTGTTCAATCCAGCAATTCTTCTCATCAAGCCACTTTGCAAAGTGAGGGATACAGGGTTTATATTTATATTATATTATATTATTATTGAACCGTAAAACCAGGTACTAGGCTTGGGTTGGTTGGTGGCATATCAGGTGCCAGTTGAAGCTGTGATACTATCAAAACAACTGATCTCTCAAGAGGGGTCATTAATCTCTTGGTAACAAGTAAATCACAGGCAAGCACAAACTTACTCTGTGTAACCTGTGCAGATGATGATGAGAAGACACCCATTTTAAGAAAACAGATGACTCTGGCAGGAGAAGGGTCTAACCAACCAACTGCCCCCGGGGCCAATGGCACGTTCCTATGGCAGGTGCTGAGTGACCTATAGCAAGCACAGGTTGGGAATGAGGTTGTCCAGGACTACACTTTCCACCATTTCAGGAGTCACAGTTGAAACTAGAATCCCATTTTTCCCTTGAAGTTATTATTATTACCTAGTCAAAGACATGGTATTTCCTCTAGGAGAGAATTTTTGCCATAAAGCAAAGAAGAAAGATCTGAATACACTTACCTTTTATTGAAATCAATTATTCAAGTCCTTCTCCCTCTTTTCTGCTTTAGTCATTGCTTTCTTATACACTTCTGTCATTGTATCCAGTAGAAATATCATAGAATCACAGAATGGTTGGGTTGGAAGAGACCTTTGAAGGTCATCTAATCCAATCCCCCTGGAATAAGCAGGGACTTCTCCAGCTAGACCAGGTTACTCACAGCTTCATCCAATTTGACCTCAAATGTTTCCAGGGATGGGACATCTAACATCTCTCCAGACAACCTATTCCTGTTTTTGCTGCTCTCATTGTAAAAACTTTTTCCTTATATCTAACCTGAATCTCTTTTAGCTTAAAACCACTACCGCTACCTGTCCTTTTAAAACGTTTGTCCTCAGCTTTCTTTTAGCCCCTTTTAGTATTGGAAGGTGCTATAAGGTCTCCCCAGAGCCTTATATTCTCCAGGCTGAACCCCAACTCTCTCAGCCTGTCTGCATAGAAGTGCTCCAGTCCTCTGGATATTTTCATGATCCTCTTCTGGACCTTCTGCAACAGTTCCATGTCTTTTCTGAGCTGAATATAGTGGCAGAGCCTTTATTTTCATTTAGCAACAAGGCTCTTTCCTGAAAAATGAAGTTTCAAAATGTTGCAGAATGACAAGATAGAGGCAAGGAGAGTGGAATTATTGGAATATTCCAATATGTTGGAATTATTTATTAAGTTCATTTATTGAACTTGATACCAAGCTGGGTTGCTTACCTGCTTTTTCTTTTTGATGAATAACACTGCTGTCCTGTTAATTACCAGTTATCTTAAAGCTATGATTAATACTTTTAAAATACATAATAATAGAATTAATGGAATATATTTCTAATGTTCTTATATAGGAAGCAAAGGTGCCTGTTCACTCATACTGAAGTTCCAGAAAGTAAAACTCCAAGGTGTGTGGCTACAACTGTTACGAAACCCTGGTTTGTCCTCACTTAGCCATACTGGGAGGCGCCTCTGCCCGCTTCATTAACACAGGGTGACCCTCCTACCACACACAAACTGCTGTGGGAGCTCAGCCCAGGAGCCAGCACTCCAGGCAAAAGACAGCATTTCTAGTAAAGCACAGCATCAAATGGGCTTGTGCAATCCACAGTCAGAAAATCCCCTTAAAACCAAGACATTAACAGGATTTTAAAAACAATAAATAAATATTTTAAACCCAATAAATTTTAACAACAGTTCAAGCAGATCTAGTTAAAGCTGCTCAACTAAACAAAGGTAAGACGGGTATAATCGTTTGCATTTCAAAGCGAAGTCTGAAACTAATTGGACTTTGCAGGGAACTCCACATAGAAGAAAATTATTTCACTCTTCTTTATTACACATATGCAATTCTCAGGCAGGCTTGCTGCTGAAAAATAGTGAAGAGCAGAAGCTCAAGGCAGTGAATACTGATTTTGTTTCAGAATGCCTATGTTTCTGTATGGCGCTTAAAGCTAAGGAAGCAGCAGCATCGCTTCTGCTACATGTTTTCCAGGATATTCTAGGAGAGAAAGAGCAGCTGTGCCTGAAGCATTCAGTATCCTATTACAGGGATGGCTCTGCCTCACAGGCAAGGACCAAACCAGCCCACGGCTATAAACTTGTCCCTTTGCAAGGGAGAATAATGCTGTCCTTTTTCACAAACTTCAGGGAACTTCACCAAGATTAGAGAAGCTTTAAAGTATTCCTTTAGGAAAAGCTCTTCTAAACCAAGGAAGCCTAATTATGAGACCCAAGCCTGCTACAAAGAGCTCTTGTACCCAGAAATGATGTGAGGGCCAATTGCCAGGACTAAACATTTAACACATCAACAGGTGTTACATGTTATGCATCAATGAGATGTACATCACTGAAACATAAAGACCCTGCAAGCCAACAGCACAGCTATCAACCAAAACAACACAGCCATAAAATCCTAATTAGCCTCATACACGTGTTACGGACATTTTTATTTATTGACATGGTCAAATTAACAGGCAGCAGCATTTATTTTTAATGATAGCCTTGAAATCCACCCAGGAAGAAAGTTAGCACTAATGTTCAGATATTGCATGCCATTCACATTTAGCTACATGAACATATATTTTAAAATAATAATTAAATATTGTCAGTTAATTAAGTTATCTTGAGCAGGTAAGAGAAATCCAGTTCTCAATCAATGCATATCTTGTCTGCCCTATTCCCAAGCTGCACAGGAAAACTATCCAGCGGGATACTCAAAAACTCAGCAAGCTACATGATTTTGTGTGCACAGACACAGGCCTGATCCCTGCCTGCTAAAAGGAGCACATTCTGGCATGTGGAAGTGAGAGTGCCAGGAATAAATATTCTTTAACTGAACTAGCTGGGGAGGGTATCTAAAAAGTGTCCACAATTTGGTGAACAAGACTGGTTGCCCTCAGAGGAATACTAATTTATATTCTTAAAAAAAACAGGTGCTTTACGGAATGATAAACTGTAGCTATAAAGATTTGTGTCAGTCACCATGGAGTGACATGGAGTGTCTTGTTTGTGAAGCAAACAAGATGCAGTGGCCATTAAATATTGGTGCTAGCTTGGCCATACAACTGTTTATAAAGCAGGAGGGAACATCTTGGCATATTTATTCTAACAGTGGGGAATTTAGATGGGCACCCTAATGGCTCCTTGAGACAGATGAAGAGAAAGGAACTGGGCATCAGTACAGTTATCAGCTGGGTTAGAGAAAGCACAGAGAGTAAAGGATAATGAATAACATGTTACAAGTTATTCAAGCAGGTTTATATTTTGCTGAAGATAGTAGGAGTTTTGGGAAATTAAGCACTTGTGGAAATTATATCATTGCATCATATATTTAAACTCAGTACTCAGTAGCAGTACCTTCACAAAAAAACCCTTGATTTACCCACCTTAAACAAGAATATTTTATAAATTGCAAAGAAAGACTGTGTGCAATAACTGAACCAAGCAAATTGCATATTTTACATGAACTACTACAATGCGCTCTGCTTGTTAGTAATTTCTGTTGTATACAAAGGATTATGCTTGGATAAAGTACCAACATCCCACATTCAAAAAAGATTCAGGAGTCTAGTTGCACAGTCCAAAATGCTGAGACACTTAAAAAATAAAACTTGAAATCATTATTCCCTTCATCATTCTAGAAATCTTTGCAGTAAATCTTGCTCTGTGGCTTGGATGTGGGCTGAAAATTGGAGACAGACAAAAGAACTTCTAGAAGTTCCTTGGTTCTTTCGACTTGGTATTCACATAGATGCATGCAGATAAATCCATCTGAATATATTATAAAAAAAGACGTTTTTCTTTCAGGGAAGAGCAGGCCTGTAAACTTACCTGAGAAAAAATTTCCACTGCATTTTTATTAAAAAAGGAAAAGGTAAAGAACACAATGAAGATTGGAGAAGGATTTCTTTTCTTCCCATGAAGGAGAAGAATGAGGCCAGGGTGGGCATTTCAGGCTGCAAGAGCAGGCGCAGGATAGAGCATGGACAGACAGGGCAGCTGTCCTGGCCACTGTCTCTGTGGAGGCTCTGAGAGGGGCTGAATTACTGTCCCCAGGGAGCCTCTCCATCCTGGTCAAGTCAGGATACATTTTTATATCCTTTCTTCAAGTGATAGCAATACCAGGGGGAGGGACAAAAATGAAAGGGGGGCTGGGGAAGCTGTATCCAGTATTTGTCATTATTATAGGTTATATATACAGGAAGAAAGTTAATTAAGCTTTAAAAAATCCATCACACATCAATGGGTGCATTTTAATGAATACAAAAGTTGAGGTGTTTACTGCCAATTAAAGTGGTTTTTAGATAAGCATTAATTAACACAGAAATTCAGAAGAAAGTTATACCTTGTCAAAGAAAGGCCAGTGCAGTCTATGCCCAATTCTGCTCCCATTCATACCCAGATAGTAATTACCACCAACCCTATATTTTCCATAATAATGAGAGGCTGTCATGGCTGTCAAACAAAAACATAACCAAAAAAAANAAAAAAAAAAAAAAAAAAAAAAAAAAAAAAGGTACAGCACAAAAATACCCTTAAATTGAAGTAAACTTTTTTTAGAGCCAAAGCCACAGGAGACAGCAGTGTGGAGCAAGGCTACGAATCGGGCAGTCAGACAGCCATACCGTGGGCAGCTGCCCACACATGGCTCCTTCCCAGGCAGCAGAGACTTTTCCATATGGGATGAAGCCTCCTCATATGGTCAGGTTGAAGAAAGACTGAAGAAATGCCAAGGAACAAGCACTGTAACTTATGGAGGAGCTGGTTCCCCTGCAAAAGCCAGAGGAGTTGTTATTTCCCCACAAACAAGTGCTGACAGACTCACTCTCTGTTTCCCAAAGTCAAGTCAATGCCACCGCTGCAAATAAGTTCAGTCTACATGTGTGCTTCCAGTTGGTGCATCTGGTGACATGGAGAACATTTTGTCACTTTTGTCACTTCTCCATTGTTTAAGGATTTTAATTGTTGGAAGTTTCTGTTCTACTTCAGCTAATGTCAGTACCTGAGCAGAGAGCAAAGGAAGTGAATACTCTCATTGTTAGTCAGGTATATGTTTAAATATCTTAGGAAAACCTTCTGTCCCCTAAAATGCACCTTAGGCACAAAATAAGGTTTTCAAACTGCCTTATTAAAAATGGTTTCTCTCCTCAGTTCCCCAGCTGTGAAGAGACAAGAGCTCTACTGTCTTTTCAGCTGATAAGAAAAGCAGTTCCCATTCCCAGTAACGTAACAAGATTTAGACAAATCCTTGGTGTAGTATTTTTAAAGTTAATTAAAAAATATATATGTATAAACAATAGAAAAGAATATGATATGCACAGATGCCAGCTCATCGTGTCCCTGACCCTTGGCATGTTGTGAGTTGTGTCACTCAAACAGTGCGCAGCCACTCTATAGAGCACATAGCTTGTTTCTATCAGGGAGTATCTGTAGGCCTTTTTCCTATTCTGTGTCCTCATGTGATATCTGCAGTGAATTAAAAAATAACATGAAAGGCCATGGAAGTTTTGTTGAACTTAGCTGGACAGGGCCTTCAGATCTCTCACTAATCTTTCTAACATTTCTGATGGGGCTACAGAGGAATATTTTATTGCTAGAAATAGTTGAGTGATTACTTCAGAGAAAGGACGGACGTAACACAAAAGAGTTTCCAAGTACCGACAGGAAGGAGTGTTGCTCATGCAAAATTCCACATTAGGCACTACAAAAATAAAAAAAAAAAAAACACCGGCCCTTGTGATGTCTGAACTGCCCGACACTGATATATGGACAGGGGAACAGGGGAGGAAAAAGACAGGGAGAGCAAAGCAAATACACTGGGGTGCTTACGAGCAGAATACAGGAGCCAAGTGTCACAAGTTGACCCTTTGTGTTTGCACCAGGCTAAATTCCTTTAGTGGTTTTTACCTGGTTTGAGTTTTGTTGTTAATGGCTATTTCTCACAGCATTGTGACATTTAATGCTGTTTAATCAAAACTTCAGAGAGGGAGTTACAATTTAATTACTAAAAAAACCATTGTAACTTATTTATATTTCCCTTAGATGGATTTGATCCAGCTCTGATTAAGGGCTGTAATGAATAAGCGTAGTGCACACAGAGGCACATGAGGAATACAGCTTGCTTCATAACAAATAAGCTGTGCACATCCAAGGAAAATGCTTCCTCCATGATGACTGCAAAAGAGCCCTGTTGCATCTCATGCTAGAAAACCTCTAAGACTTCCTGGTAGCAAAGGTGTCCAGTGTTCAGGGTAGAACTGCTGTATGTCATCCTCTGGGACTCCCACTGCACCAACACCTGGACACCAGCAGGTGGGTTTTTCATCAGTCAGGAACAAGGGAAACAAGGGAGAAAGTTGTGGTGGATATAAATCATCTACACCTTTCTTATTAGGGTGAGCATGGCACTGGGCTGGGAAGCATCTGGTAAATACCAAGCACATAAAGAGAGACTGAAGAGCTCAATACCAGCATGATCAGTAGTACCAAATGCTGTGGCTTCAGCTCCATTTTTCCAGGCCCTCCATTCCAGGCTATTTGAACTGTCAGTTCTCTAAGGATGTACCTTCCTTCAAGTTTGCACATAGGTTGCACAAACCCACAGCAAAAAGACAAAATAATGATATCTCTCTGAATACAGAGCAGGATTTTTTTTCTCTTATCCATCAGACTCTTTTTTTTGCGTCCTTCTCCAGCTGGCCCAATTCATACTTGGTTGGAAAAGGGACCATATCAGTCTCACTGCTTGTAGGAATCACTGGTGCTTTGGGTCTTATACCATGAAAAAAAGTTAGCCTCCAGCCCAAAATCCTATTTAAAAAAACAGTGTCAACAACAGCCATATTACTGATAGCAGGGTTGAAAGGTGGAAACCTGAAGAAACCTAACTTTCTTTCATCCATGTTCTGGAAGCTCTACTCACCCTGCTCTGAGGGTGGACTCCAAATTCAACCAAATATGTCAGATCACTGCGGCTAGTCTTTTATAATGATGAAATATGAAGGACAGAAGGAAATGTTTTGTTTAAAACACTGGCTTATGCCCTATGGCTGCAACATTGACATGATCCCAAGCTAACACGCAGACTGACACAGGCCTCAGTCACATTGCAAGCAAGGAATAGTTTATTGCATCATACAGAGATTTTTATATGTTTTTTGTATGATCACACAATGAATCTCACAGAATCATTGGTTGAGGGGTCCCGATCATGCGCCCCTACAGTTTATGTGATTGGTTGGCATACTACTAGTCTTAAAGACAATAGAATAACATTTTTCATTTATGGTTGTCAGAATACAAAAGAAGGCCTCATTTCAGTGTTTCTTGAAGCATGAGGCCTAGGCAGATTTTAGGCTCACTGACACATAACTTAGAGAACTTTTTCTTCTAGGGCAAGCACATCAGCTATGCCTACAATGCCCCAAGCAAAAATTGTTTCTATTTCTTCCAAAGTTCCTAATTATGTTCAGAGAACTTGGGATTTTTTCAAATACTTCTCATTTCCCCTAGAAATATTTTAATAGTCACATAAACTTGTACAGCTCTTGGGCCTCAACATCTATGTCATGGGGATGTACTGAAAAGGAGGGAACATGCTTTTAAAATGCCTGTATGGAATGAAAGCAAACAATTCTGTAGCAAACTACGCTTTTGGCGGGCAAAAGAAAAGTGAAAACCAAGTTCCCTTGGAAGAAGACTGAAAAATAAATGAGAGTCTAAACTGCTGTCACAAAAATTATAAAAATGAAAACCCCTCAGGAAGCATATATATGAAGAGGGGAAGAGGAGGATAAGGAGGATGTATTCCCTTGGAGGTAATGTAGGAGCTGTCCAGGCTCCTAATGCTTCAAATGAGGCTGCCTGGTCTGTCCAATAGGTAAAGCTGTGCCATACTAACAAGACAGTATGTTCATGTTGGGTTTTTAGTTAAATCAATGCAAAAAAAAGTATCTGTATTTTCTGAAAACCTTATTTCTTCTACACACAGATTTCTGCAGTCTCATCACTGATAGCTGGCCAGGTAAAGTGTCCTTCCATAGGATATAAGTGTCACCACACGCATGTAAATCTTATTATAACTAATGCCTTGCACCAGTACCTGAAAAAATGAAAACATCAGACAACACTGACTTTCCCTACACTTACTAGGAAACTAATAAAAATCCTCATAACCTGAAGCACCATCACGTTCAGTTGCATTAGTAGTTACAGAATCACAGAATCAACTAGGTTGGAAAAGAGCTCTGAGATCAGTGAGTCCAACCTATGACCTAATACTACCCTGTCAACTAGACCACGGCTCTCAGTGCCACATTCAATTCTCTTCTTAAACACCTGCAGGGGCAGTGACTCCACCACCTCCCTGGGAAGACCATTCCAATGCCAATCATCCTTTCTGTAAAGAACTTCTACCTAATTTCTAACCTAAACCTCCCCTGATGCAGCTTAAGACTGTGCCCTCTTGTCCTACTGCTAGATGCCTGGAAGAAGAGATTGATCCCCACATGGCTACAACCTCCCTTCAGGTAGTTGTAGGGCATGATAAGGTCTCTCCTGAGCCTCATCCTCTCCAGGCTAAACAATCCCAGCCCCTCAGTCACGTCTCATAGGACTTGTGCTTCAGACCCTTTACCAGCCTCATTGCCCTTCTTTGGACATGCTCCAGCACTTCAGCATCCTTCCCAAACTGAGGGAACCAGAACTGGACACAGTACTCAAGGTGCAGCCTCACTACTGCCAAGTACAGGGAAAGAATCACTTCCCTGGTCCTGTGGCCACACTTCCTGATACAGGCCAGGATGCCATTGGCCTTCTTGGCCACCTGGGCACACTGCTGACTCGTGTTCAGCTGGCTGTCAATCAGTACCCCCAGGTCCCTTTCTGCTTGACTACTCTCCAGACACTCTGTCCCCAGCCTGTAGCTGCAGGGGGTTGCTGTGGCCAAAAGCAGGACCCAACACTTGGTCTTGTTGAACCTCATGCTGTTGGATTCTGCCCATCTATCTAACCTATCCAGCTCCCTTTGCAAAGCCCTCCTACCCTCCAGCAGATCAACACTCCCCACCAACTTAGTATCATCTGCAAATTCGCTAAAGGTAAACTCAATATTGAGATCATCAATAAAGACATTAAAGAGGACTGGGCCCAACACTGATCCCTTGGGGACACCACTAGTAACCACCTGCCAACTGGATGCAGCACCATTCACCACCACTCTCTGGGCCCAGTCATCAGCCAGTTCTTAATCCAGAGTAGGGTGCACCTTGTCTAAGCTGTGGACTGCCAGCTTTTCCAGGAGTCTGCTGTGGGAAATGGTGTCGAAGACTTTGCTGAAATCTAGTATTACAGTCACTAATTATCAGGGTAATTAATTATCGGTGAAATTAATTATCTATCGGTAGTGGATGAATGAGACTGCACACACAAATACAGAATTGGGGATTTCACACACGGTCTTCTTCTCTTTTCCTATATTCCTCAAGCTCCTGCTCTGCATCCCCTTTTATTTTTCTCTTTGTAAAACAGTTCCTGCTGTTGCCAAACAGCTGATTTGGATTCTCATAACTTTGCAACTCCATGTTTTGTCTTCATATGCTCAATCTCACACAGCCTGTGGCCACCTACCATATGTACTACCATCCATGCTTCCTCACACTCTTTCTCAAAACATGGGCTTCAAAGATAAATATCTTCAGTTTGGCCTAGTCAGCTGGGCAGCTGGTGCAGTCTACCACAGTCTAGGTAGACTACATCCACAATCTTTCCCTCACCCACCAAGTGGGTTACCTGGTCACAAAAAGAGATCAGATTGGTCAGGCAGGACTTGCCCCCCACTAAATCCATGTTGGCTGGGTCTCATCCTTCAGCTGTTCTGTAAGTGCCATGTGATTGCACTCAGGATGATCTGTTCCATAACCTTGCCGGACACTGAGGTCAGGCTGACAGGTCTGTAGTTTCCCAGATCCTCTTTCCACATCTCCTTATGGATGGACGTCACACTGCCAACATCCAGTCATCGGGGACTTCCCCAGTGAGCCAGGACTGGTGATAAATGGAGAGCAGCTTGGTGAGCTATTCTGCCAGGTCCCTCATCAACCTAGGATGAACCCCATCTGGTCCTACAGACTTGGGAAAAGTTACAGCCATAGGACAGACAGCTTGCTTGTTGTCAACCAATTCAAGCATCCACTGCTTTATTTGTGATCCCGAAAGAAGTGTACATCTCCTTCACAGCCAGATAAACATACAGTGACCAATCTCTCTAGAAACCAACTCAACATTTTAAATTCTTTATCCGACTGAACAGAAGATTCCCCTTTCAGTGAGACCTTCTCTTTTGGTCACTGCTCAGTAATATAACCTTTGATTAGAAAATTACTCACAACGCAGAAACATTTTGAAAGGATCACTGAAATGCAACACTATAAAGAGGGTCTGAAGAAAATCTCAAAAGACGTCTTTTTTTTTTTCCATTCACTGTATGGCAGAAGCCCTGACTTCCATCACTCTGCCTATATAAGCAACAAAGGTCACCTCAAAATTTCCAAAACGGAAACAAATCTTTAATTTTAGATACTATGTTTCCAGAGATGAGGCCAACAATGTGACAAGATAGTATATTGGTACCAAGGTGGATATTATTGTGAAATGGGAGGGAGGTCAAAAAGCCACCCTCTGAGCTACGAACAGCAGGCAACCAGTAGCACAGGTTCCATACCTCCGTGCCAGAAAAGCCAAACCAAAACACATCCTCACGTGCCTTCGCACACGTGATGCAAAACCAAGGTGTGGAACTCCTAAAGGGACTGTGCCAGTGCAGGTGTCACATCAGAGACAGGACCTAAGGTCTGCCAAGAGAGCTGCTACCTCTACTGTAAAACCAGCTTGCCAGATTTTTTTATTTGAAAGCAAAAAATTACACACCTTTTAGAGAGAGAAGGAAAAAAAAAATCTAATTGACCATAATAGAAAATTTCCAAGAGGGTCTGAATGAAAAGACATCCTAAAAACTTAACATGAAACAGCTCTGAGCATTTACATGTTTCTCATGTGTTGTACTATAAAACAGCAGCTTGTTCTTTTCAGAGCAGCAGAAGTAAGAGCACACAAATGATTAAACAAGCAGGTTTAACTATCTTGCACTGACGAGGAATTTGTCAACATGGGCTTAGTATTTATGCAGCTCTGCAGCAAATACTGAACGGCTGCAGGAGTCAAACAGCTGTCTGTCAATAAAGCTATTCTCCTCTTTGGAACATAATAGCACAGACTCAACATGACCCTCAGAGGCCTCTTTAAGCTGCCTGGCTGTCTCCTCCTTCCCCATCCCTTCAGAGTCCTTCACCAGAAAGCTCTGAATTAAAAGGGAGAGAGAAAAAAAAACAAACAAACACATATTAGAGTCTTTCCTATCCATCTTAATATTAAAAGTGACTTAACCCTGGGCAAGTCAGCCTACAAGCCTGAGCTAAAGCAAAGTAAGGAAAAGACAGCTTTGATTCATGGCACATGAAGGGCTACTGACAATCCCTTTTAATAGAGTTTGCAACATTAATGTAGCCAGAGCCACATGTGACACCCATTAGGGCCACGGAGAGCTCCCACGCATATATTTCAAGGAAGCAGTAGATTCCCTAGTCCCAGAAGCTGTCTTCATTACAAAAGTCTAATGCATTTTTTATTATTCAGCCTTCAGTGGAAATGTCACCTTTCTAAAGCAAGCTGTTATCATGTGTTTCCCATGCCAAACACATGGCCTCTAAGGAGAGGGTTTTATCTCTACATTTTTAGTGATTTGTATTTCTCTTTCAAGGAGCTCCATGCCTTAAGGCACCTGAAACGCTCACAGCACAAGAAGGTAAGGTTACACGAGATGCTGCTGAAGAGGACAAAAGAAAACCCAGGGCCAGGAGTCAGTACAGCTTCCGACAGTAGCCGCTCTACCCGATAATTCACCTCCTTTAGTAGATTTAATTATTATCCATTTTCTTGGTTGGGACCATATTCTCAAAGAAGCAGGGCGCCCACCAAGTGCTGCCGCTGCTGCATGACAGGCAGTGGCACAGCCAGCACCACTGCCCTGGCGCCTGCCAACCAGCCAGATGCTGCCACATATTGGCATCTGGGGCCTGAAAAAGCAACTGCAGTCTCCGTTTGGCGGCGAATTATGACCCCAACGACTGAAGGAGACAAAAGGAAGATAGACGGGAGAGGGGGGTGGAAATCTCTCCTGACAATTTCACTGGTAAAGATTTAGACAAAAACCTATTGTTTCATCCCTCTCCAAATGAACAAGTTTTGGACAGGAGAGGGAAAAAAATCCATATTCTAAATGCTGTCAGAGTCCAGGGTGCAAGGACAAGGGATTATTTATGAAAAGAAATAATGAGGAAACCAGATGCCTGCCTTTCTCAGCCCTCTGCGCTTCAGTCACTCTAACAGGGCATGTGCAATGCTGCTCATCAAAGACTTCTCAGCCTTAAAACACTGAGCAGTCACTAACTAACTCTTCCCATCTCTGCCACTTTGCAAAATGCCCTCCCTGTTTTCCAGGGAGGCTCACACAGTCAACCACCGGCACGGCAAGGGCTGAGAGAGAAGAGTTGCAGACATTATTCCCCCCAGGGACAGTAACTGGACAGCCATATTAACTGCACCCACCAGAATAGCAAATAAAATGAAACATAACAAAACAACAGAAAATACAAACAGAAATACCACACACACAAAAAAAACCCCACACCACAAAAACAACTTCCCTCCCCCCCAAAAAATAATGGACCAAACAAACAAAATAGCCTGAAAAAAGAACACCTTGTTTCACTAAGATCAAGGTTGAAACTACATGGATATGCTTAAAGTAGGAAAGCAAACAAGTTCTCTATACCTGCTTCCGTGAAACTGGCTTCTCTCTGTAATTGAAGGGTAAGCTCCTGAACCCAGCAAAGTCAATGGGAAAACACACAGTGATGTTAATGAGGCTGGAACTTCACACTGTGCAGTTATTTTACCCTAAAAAGGTGATTAACTTAGGACTTTGCAGTATTACAGTATCAGAGCACCTGACAAGGGGTCTGCTAGGAGCCAAGGCCCTTCTCACAGGAACTTACTTCACCCTACTAGGTTTCCTTGGCATGGCAGAACATCATGAGAAACCAGGAGCTGCTCACAGTGGAGTTCTCTGAGGCCAAGGCAAGCATGAGGCTAGAAAGGAACGAGACCAAGGCAGAAGAGTAGCAAATTTTAAAATCTGGAGAAAGGATATATGCCACCTGGCTCATGATCCATGCTGTTGAAGTAGCTCTTCTCCATGCCTGGTACGTAAAGCAAGATTATGAGCTAGCAAATGTCAGACCACGGAGCACAAGCAAGATCCCAAGTGGAGCATGGCTAGCCAGCACTGTGCTATAAATCATGGCACAGCACTGGTCTTTCTCACAGAGGCTCCTTCCTCGTTATCCTACCACTGCATGAGGCACCATAAAACTCTTGTTACACACTGCTAGGGTAAACAATTTCCTAACACTTTTACAATCCCCACAACTCCCTTTTGTGGGAGTAATCCTCTCTTTTCTTTCATAGGTTAATCAAGATAACAGCTGATCTAATAATCCATTCCTGTGTCCCAGTATTTGGGGCAACATTTCAGAATCGGAGAGACAGAAAAAGCAAGAAAATCTGTGACCAAGGCTGAAGGGTGTAACACAGGACAAAGATGAAGACAGCTGGGCAAACCTAGAAAATACTCTGGAAATAAACAGCTCAGCGTGTAGAAGGGGATGGGAGAAACTGGTAGAAGTGAGGTTGTACCAAGACAAAATGTCTCTTGCCTTCAGGGCAAAGCAAAACAAGGTTAGCAAGGCTAATAGACGACTGACTCAAACAACACCTGCTCTAGGCTAGTCCATCTTCATCCAGCTCCACAACATGCCAACTGGCTGGTCTAGCTTATTGCCCCCAGAAAGACTTCTCCCAAACTTGCCATCCTTAGGATCTCAACAGCAAAGTATCAAGGCGACCACCCATAGCCTTCCCAAGAGGACATTAATTCGTCATTGCCCAGCATTGCACACTTCCTCAGCCCTCCTGTGATGTGCCCTCCTGCACATCACAGTGCCACTGCAGTCCTCTGGCAGCAGCTCTAATCCCTCCTGATGGGTCCCTAGGCCAAGAAGACAGAGACAGAGCTATCTTTGGAGAAGGAGAGCCTCTGATGTGCCAAGAGACAGTAAGGTCCTGTTGGGGCAGCACATCAAGCTTTCACCCACTGCCAGGAGTCTGGAGCATCCTCTCTGCTGCACCCTGATTAGCCTCCTCTGCCCAGAACCTCATGGCACTAGCAGGCAGTGGGATCACTTCCACCATTTTGCCACTCAGAAGTTGGGATTTTCTTGAGGACACTGCAACCTTTGGGCCAGGGCTCCACAGCTCTGCTCATGCAGATGGCTCAGGCAGCAACCAGCCCTCCACTGGCCCCGCGGCGCAGCAGCCAGCCATGTGCTGCCAGTCTAAACCACTGCTGCCAGCAGCAGCTGCTCGGCACCTTTTAAGCAAGTCCCATTCCCCCTCTGGGAGTTGGCTCTGCCACCCCTTCCCAAACAGCAACTGGAGCCACACAAGGCATCCTGTCCTGGGGGCTGCCTGAGCCCCTTCTGCACACACCACCCCCTCACCACAATGCTTGTCCCAGTCCTCAGCTCTCCCATCTCACCCCCTTGCCCCCACACCTATTCATTTAAGCAGGAACTGTGCCAGAACCTGGTGACCTTGCCAAGGCATTTGTCCTCCTGTAGCACCCTGGTGCAACACTTACATGGGGTCCAGTCCTGGAGGGGCAACCACACAGCTGAGCCCTCAAGAACTTGAGGTGGCCAAAGCCCCAGGTCTGTCTGGTCCTTGCTAAGCCCCAGCCTGCCATTTTTTGGTGGAGACATGCTAAACAAGTGCAGACAGTGGGAGTTCTGGCCCATCACATCACGCAGGAGGCTGCCAGGCAGGAGCATAGCTGAAGGAAATAACAGGTACTGGCCACACAAAATGCCTCTCCAGCAGCATCTCCAACAGTACCCCAAGGACACTATGCAGTGAGAGCTGCAGTCCTGAGATAATGCTGAGGTGAGGGAATGGACAGTACTTAACAGGGTGCTACTGCAAGCAAAGAAATCCTGACCATCAAACTTCTGGGAGCCTGCAAAAGGCTGTGGGGCTCTGATCTGAAAGCTACCTATGGCTCAGAAGGTGCACAGACCTGAGGGCCAGCTGTGAGAGGTGCTCTGCAGCCACAGATGCTGCTCACCAGAGGAAGATATTGGGGTGCCCAGCCCTGGACAGACCAGCCACACACTCACACAGAGTGTGGGGCCAGGCAGCAGCCAGAAGCCACAGAGCTCGGCTCACAGCAAAGCCCACACAGAAAGCAAACTCAAAGAAATCAACAAACATACTTTTTCATTTTATTGCTAAAATCCCTACCATAAATCTCACCAGAGAGGAAGTTTCTGTTTCTCCAGCTTCCTACCCAGTGTCCTTGAGAAAATAAATGACACCACACTCAAAAAAAAAAAAAATCCCATAGTGGTTTACTTCACACTTCCCTGTACCTTGTTATGCTGAGTGCTTCATTTAGAGAGGGCTGACCTCCCCAGCCTTCTTCATCCCAGTGCCCTTCACTGCAGGGACACACCAAGAAACAGGTTTAGCACTGGAGAGAGGAGCCGGGTGGATGTTCCAGGGAGGGTAACCCTGCCAACTCAGCATCCCAAAGGTGTGTGGAGAGTCAGCATGAAAATGACTGCTGTCTGCGAGGTGATTTTCAACAGGAGATAGCTGTGCTACGAAAACAGAAGCTGTGAATACAGCCTCTTTTAGTTATGCCTCTTGTATTTCACATGATGGAATTTCTTCTGTAAGTCTGGACAGGGGCCTTGGCTCACCTCACAGTAATTCTACCCAGTGCAAACCTTCAAATATTTTGTCTCCTAGTTTTTCTTAGCAGGACACAAAGAACATTACAGAGTAGTTCAACTGTGAATTACCACTTTGAGATGCCCTTAATATGTAATCTGCCTTACCTGAACACCCATAGGTGAACAGGAAAATCTATAGGTTTATTTTACTGTGTTTTACATAGACTGTCACTAATTCCTGTGAACAAAAAGGCACTGATTTGTTTTGCTATTAGTCATTAGGTGTAACAGAAGGCAAGTGGGAATGAACAGTCAGCAAAATGGAGATGTGCACCACAGGGCTTCATAAGAGGCACCAAAAAAGAAGCTATCTAGAACATTTCAAGTCATTAAAGCCAAGGACAAAAAGCATTGATCAGGTAAGAAGGTCAGTCTTCAAGAACCAAATGTAAAGTTCAGAAATGCAAGGTCTGAATTAGGCTTGAAAGGTTTTGTTTATTAAAGGAATACATGTAAACACCAATAAACATAATACTTGAACATAATAATGTTCAAGGAAAAACAATAGAGGCAGGATTGTTTATGTGCAATAAATTCAAGACTATGCTTACCTTGACAAAACCATTATCTGAGTCAATGGTAACGTTACAAAAACCTGTAGCATCTCAAAGGTTCTTCTCCAGCAAGACATCTTGCCAAGTGTCTCAATCCTTCCACTCTCCAGGATCTAGATTACCTCAGTACTAACATATTTGAAAAAGAAGTATTTCGGTGTCATTAACTAAACTAGTCACTCTCACTGCAAAGGAAAACAGGATTTTCCTTCTGTTCCTCACAGAAACCAGCTCATGCTCCCATGCTGTCTTATCCTGGCTTTGCTTGCAACCAGCACATGGGCACAACCTGAACAAGAGAGTATTTTAAAATAACATGGAAAAATACTTTTTTTTTTCACAGTTATCACCAGGCAGATGCAATGGGACAGATCAACATGGGCAGCGACATTATCTAGTGACTAGGCTAAAAAGGCCCCACGGATGGAGTCAGGTGGCAAAAGGGAGGGAAGCTTCCCTTGAGCAATGAGCCCTCTCCAAAGTCACAGCCAGGGCAAAGCTGGAAGGAAGCTCCAGATCAGCTTGGTCTCTGCATTAGAGATTTCCGACCCACTCAGTGCAGGAAGTTGTTCCTGTGGCTCACCTGAGGGAGTTCCTGTTATGAAGCCAGAGGGTGGTAGGTTGAAACACAGTTTCTCAAAGTGATGTAATCTTGGACAGCACTCTGTAGGCAGTGATACTAGTGACCTGGTTACAACCTGCAGTGTTGTGACAGTCCCTCTGCTGGCCTAGCGATCACAAGAAAGGGAAGAAAAAAAAAAAGAGGGGAGTGGAATAATTTAAAAAGGAAAAAAAAAAGCTTCCAGATTTCCTTTGTTTAAGTGAAGCATTTTCCTTTTCCACTTTATTTGAATACACCGACCTGGTGTCTAACAGATGGAGACTGTGCAGATGCACTTTTGGGAGTGTCCATAAAATACACTGCTAAAATACAAATGGAGGAATACTTTTTTTTTTTTTTGAGTTGTAAATTAAATAATCATTGCTGTCACCTCACTTTCCCAAAGGAACTTGCCCTTTGTTCTCCGGATAAAGCTGGAAAGAAGAAAAAGGGAAAAAAAAAAGAATGCAAGCAAAGGGAACATTTAGGAAAAAACCCACAGATCCATAATCTGTACAGGCATCACAGTACATCAGAAACCCATACAAACATAGCTGCTTAGCAGTAACAGCAGTGCTTAGCAAAATATTCTGCATGTCTTATATTCTTCTCCCGTTCTCCAGGCCTTTCTAACAAACAAACAGGTCAGCTAATTGGCTCCTGCCCAAGTCTTACCCACTAGGGTTTGCTCAGAGATGTCACTTAGTCATTTGGCACAAGCAAATNAAGAACATTACAGAGTAGTTCAACTGTGAATTACCACTTTGAGATGCCCTTAATATGTAATCTGCCTTACCTGAACACCCATAGGTGAACAGGAAAATCTATAGGTTTATTTTACTGTGTTTTACATAGACTGTCACTAATTCCTGTGAACAAAAAGGCACTGATTTGTTTTGCTATTAGTCATTAGGTGTAACAGAAGGCAAGTGGGAATGAACAGTCAGCAAAATGGAGATGTGCACCACAGGGCTTCATAAGAGGCACCAAAAAAGAAGCTATCTAGAACATTTCAAGTCATTAAAGCCAAGGACAAAAAGCATTGATCAGGTAAGAAGGTCAGTCTTCAAGAACCAAATGTAAAGTTCAGAAATGCAAGGTCTGAATTAGGCTTGAAAGGTTTTGTTTATTAAAGGAATACATGTAAACACCAATAAACATAATACTTGAACATAATAATGTTCAAGGAAAAACAATAGAGGCAGGATTGTTTATGTGCAATAAATTCAAGACTATGCTTACCTTGACAAAACCATTATCTGAGTCAATGGTAACGTTACAAAAACCTGTAGCATCTCAAAGGTTCTTCTCCAGCAAGACATCTTGCCAAGTGTCTCAATCCTTCCACTCTCCAGGATCTAGATTACCTCAGTACTAACATATTTGAAAAAGAAGTATTTCGGTGTCATTAACTAAACTAGTCACTCTCACTGCAAAGGAAAACAGGATTTTCCTTCTGTTCCTCACAGAAACCAGCTCATGCTCCCATGCTGTCTTATCCTGGCTTTGCTTGCAACCAGCACATGGGCACAACCTGAACAAGAGAGTATTTTAAAATAACATGGAAAAATACTTTTTTTTTTCACAGTTATCACCAGGCAGATGCAATGGGACAGATCAACATGGGCAGCGACATTATCTAGTGACTAGGCTAAAAAGGCCCCACGGATGGAGTCAGGTGGCAAAAGGGAGGGAAGCTTCCCTTGAGCAATGAGCCCTCTCCAAAGTCACAGCCAGGGCAAAGCTGGAAGGAAGCTCCAGATCAGCTTGGTCTCTGCATTAGAGATTTCCGACCCACTCAGTGCAGGAAGTTGTTCCTGTGGCTCACCTGAGGGAGTTCCTGTTATGAAGCCAGAGGGTGGTAGGTTGAAACACAGTTTCTCAAAGTGATGTAATCTTGGACAGCACTCTGTAGGCAGTGATACTAGTGACCTGGTTACAACCTGCAGTGTTGTGACAGTCCCTCTGCTGGCCTAGCGATCACAAGAAAGGGAAGAAAAAAAAAAAGAGGGGAGTGGAATAATTTAAAAAGGAAAAAAAAAAGCTTCCAGATTTCCTTTGTTTAAGTGAAGCATTTTCCTTTTCCACTTTATTTGAATACACCGACCTGGTGTCTAACAGATGGAGACTGTGCAGATGCACTTTTGGGAGTGTCCATAAAATACACTGCTAAAATACAAATGGAGGAATACTTTTTTTTTTTTTTTTGAGTTGTAAATTAAATAATCATTGCTGTCACCTCACTTTCCCAAAGGAACTTGCCCTTTGTTCTCCGGATAAAGCTGGAAAGAAGAAAAAGGGAAAAAAAAAAGAATGCAAGCAAAGGGAACATTTAGGAAAAAACCCACAGATCCATAATCTGTACAGGCATCACAGTACATCAGAAACCCATACAAACATAGCTGCTTAGCAGTAACAGCAGTGCTTAGCAAAATATTCTGCATGTCTTATATTCTTCTCCCGTTCTCCAGGCCTTTCTAACAAACAAACAGGTCAGCTAATTGGCTCCTGCCCAAGTCTTACCCACTAGGGTTTGCTCAGAGATGTCACTTAGTCATTTGGCACAAGCAAATCCCAGGCTTCTTCCTGTTCAAGCAGCAGAGTGGGTGAAGGCTTTCTTTGATTTATTAAGACTATTAACAAACAAACAAACAGGGGAGTTCAGAAGCTTCCTCAAGCACAAGAACACGAGCAGAAAGGTTTTTTCCTGAAGTAGCAGCTAAAAATAGGACACTTAGAGGAAGTAAGTTCATTTAAGTGATAAAGCGGTGGCTGCAGCGATGAGAGAAGTGTTTTTCCTTTTATATCTATACATTTATTTAGTGTTACATTTTCTTTCTCCTCATCAGAGTGCTAAAGCAGTGTTTATCCAGCTGAGGAAAAGAAAATTTCCCTTTCTGTAGTGATTTTAACATGTAGCTCATCAAATATAACAGAGTCAAGAGTTCTAAACAGACATTGCCAGCCAACAAAGTACACTATTTGACAGCATTATTTGCCTTTTATATGCTCTTTCCAGAGTGGGAAACGATATGTTATTTTCAAGACACATTCCACAGTATTATGCAACAGCTTTCTTAATTTTTAATGGATATATTATTTTTAATGTGTCAACTTTTGCATAACGCATTTTAGTATTTTATTTAGCATATACCATTAATAAATTATTTGCTTCTTCCCTCCCCGTCCCTTTCCCCCCTCAAAAGAGCTGCACTTAGCATAGGGAAATGGTCTATTGACACTATAAAAAAAGTACTTTCAACTGGCACAGTCTGTAGACGTTTCCATCATCAGACAAAGCACCAGGAGGATGTTCCTGTTTCTACTTAGCTGACAAGCTGGCAGTGCTAAACATGCTGCCCAGGAGTTGCCTCACAAACCCCCTTTTGATGAAAGAGCTTACACACATGCAGCAATCACTTGTCATAAAAATAAGTCAGCACCCTGTACAGCCAGTGATTTCTTTCAAAAGTGTCCACTTTTGGCCCAATTGCTTCAGTGTCCTTTAGCCATCATGTCCAAATGGTTTGAGACATCCAAAGGAAGCAAGTCAGGGTGCTCCTGTGCCAGAGGAACTTATCCAGTTGACCTGAGTTTGTTCAGAGGGCACATGTCTCTCATCTCTGCAGCTCTGCCCATTCTATAAGGGCAAAAAATGGATGAGATTTGATGTCTTCAACACCAGCAACACCAGCACCAAGACGCTCCGCAGGATTAAACTGCAAAAGCTTGATATAAAAGAAACACATATATGATTCAGTGAGTAAGAACAAAAACAACTGCTTAAAAGTTCCAGAAAGGTCTAAGGTAAGCGACATCCTACTGTTTTCCTGCTCTATGAATTACTTTCAAGAGTGCAAAAGCATACTTGAAATTCCTAAAATCCAGTAAATGGAAGAAGACTCTCCTTTCCTTGAGTCTCAGTGTTACAGTCTTCAGAGACTACTGATCACAGCGTGCAATTCCCCAAAGCACTGCACACTGGGACTTCATTTTAAGTGTAACCTCATTTTAAAAAGAGACAGCAGCAGCCCAAGCCTGCATACGTAGAACTCTGGACACTGCTTTTGCTTCATGTTAACCTTTGCTCATACCACTGTGTTCTGGCTACACCCGGGATAGTGGTCTGTAAATTTCTGCTTCAGAAATTGTGAGTTGGTCCTAAAATACCAGGATAACATAACCAGTTCTCTATTTCCTAAAAAAAAAAAAAGTTTTAGAGAGTCCTACAAATGGCCTAAAACTGAAAAATCAAAACCCTGGTGAAAGAAACAAAAGAGTAATGGCTTCATGGAAATCTCCTGAAACTCAGCACCTCATTTGCTTTTTAGTTGTACACCACATCCTGAATTCATGTGAAAAGGAAATCACAATATTTACATCAGTTTAAAGATACCAATCCATATAAAAGGGAATGCAAAGGTAAACTCCAAAGAGACTAATAAAGACATAAAAAATATTCTGCAGTTTTAGAGAACTGTTTCTATTCTATTCAATTACAGTCAGTAAAAAGGCATGATTTCTTACTTGCTTTTTCTGCAACTGCTAATAGGGTAAGTTCTCCCAGTTGTCACTTGGAAAAATGTATATTCATACCTTGATGCAGTCAACATCTAAGTGAGTCTGCATCCATAAACATATGAGTTTACACATTCTAAGATGGCTTTGCTATTTGCAGTCATATGTCACATAGGAAAGGTAGCTTGCTGACAGTGAATGCTGCTGCTCCAGTATCTCCCAAAGCCAGCATACACACAGATGCAGCCAGGGTGTCTCTGCCTTCTGCCAAAATACAAGCAGCACTAGCATGGGGAAAGTAAGTATGGTCACTTACTTTCTGGAGTTTGTCCTTCCAGAAGAACTTCGATCTTAAAAAACAAATGCAACACAAACTGCAACAGATACCCATTGAAAAGTCATGCTGCATATTTTACTGGCAGAAAAGCCTGAAAAGAAATACTGGGTGCAAAATACCAAACCAACATTTAAATAAAACCTCACCAAACTCCTTAATCTTTCACAGAAATAAACAGAACTCTGTTTTCTTAGATGCTGGCTAAATGAAATTAGCCATAAAGGTATTTACAATGAAGTCACCTGGACTGGAAGCCACAGCAGGAGACAACGCCTGACACAATTTTCTGTATAGCTGAACACTGATCCCCGAGAGTTATTCTGTGATGTATTGACCTGTTTACCCTTGGCAGTTGGGGGAAGGAAAGTCACAATGACAAATTGCTATCAATGCCAAGAGAGCTCTCTTCCTTTTCCTGACAAGGCTTCCTCAGCAATGAATGGCAGCTTCCTTGGATAGTCACACAACAAAAATGTGATTTACTGCTTCATATAGCCAAACCTCCACCAAAGAAGTCACCACCCTACACTAGACAGCCTGACCTAACAGGCACTGGGGAGACTGTTTGCTGAACAGATTGGCTGTGTAACACAGCTGCAAGTGGCAGAAACACATTTGCCACTTAAACCACAAGTGGCAAAAGAGACATTCTTTGGCAATAGTGAAAACAGGCAATACAATAATCTACAGTGAAAAACAATCCTACATTGGCAGAGAAATGCAGACTGGATGACTTCATATGTTTTCTAGTCTTAATGGGAAGAATTCCCTTTATTAAGTGTAGTTTTGCTTTCCCTTAGCCATTTGTGTCCTGTAGCACCTGTGGGTGAGGGTAACAATTTGCTACCACCAAATAACATAAATGCAGATTATATAAAAAAGGGATTTTTCTTCAATCATTTCCCTTTCTACCTTTGCCAGAAATACACACACACGCTTTCGCCTTCTGTGACTTCATGTCACCTAGTCAAAATAGGTGAACTCCAAATATCTAATTCCATTTCTACTAATCATTTCACAGTAATGGCACAGAAATCAATTTATCACTGTGCCTTTTTACTCACTGAATTTTCAAAATCTCTTCCTTTTATTTTCTTCAAGAACTATTTTTTCCATTCTGTTCTGTTCAAAACTACATCTAAATGATGCAATTATTTATGCATCCACTAGGCAATATTATTTCCATAAGGTTAAAAATGGTGTATCATTCTGGAAGCTTGTATATATTTTACAGATTCCTAGTCTGCCTTTTGTCCAACCTAACAGTTATAATTTTTTTACAAAAGTCACTGTATTCACAACTTAAAGCACTTTTCCTAACAAATTGCATTCAGAAGGTCTCCTGGAGGACAACTACAGATTTGCTACTACGGCAAGGTCATAACTTCTAATCAGGGTTTTATAGGTTTCATAGTCCTTTGAGCTATCTTGCTAAACTGGCATTAACATTTTTTAGTTTAATTCATTACAAATATTTCCATCAACATTTAGGGCAGAATTCCCAAAATACTCATGCATCACCAGCAGGCGTTTCCAAAACACTCAGCATTCGCCAAGCTTTTTCTCTGAAGAAATGGCAAAGCACTGAAGTTTTCTACAGACGCATCTGGCAGGAGATGTCAAAGTTTCCAGATGCAACAAGACAACTGGGCAAAATTCATCAGTGCTGACAAAAGAGCCATCCACGTTCCTACCAGCAGCTTTCTGTTTTATGTTTACTTCACCAGAACAACTTAGGTAGGTATTTGTCCCATCTACACATGTATTTTCCCCTCACTTACCTGCTGAATCAGTGATCTGGCTTCCTTTGATACATGCTCTGGTATACTCAAAGAAGTGTGAGTGTTTATTCCTGATGGATGGCACTCAAACAGAGACTGGAGAAGAAAAGGAGAAAAAAATCAAAGACACAATTATTAATTTAAAAATTTTAATGTTGGATTATGTCCTAGTATACATGCAAACTAACACACAGCTAAAATTTCAGTGCTTCCTAGAATGAGGTACTGATTCTGGGAAGAATGTCCACAGGTGCTGATGTCCTCCTGAAGATACAGCTTTAGAACCTTTACATCTTAGAGCTTCTGCTTCATTGCTCAAAATTGAAGAGCCTTGGAATTTGGTGGACTTTCCTTTCTTCATGCAGAACTGTAAACCAATCAGTTTGATTTGGCTGACCAATTTTTGTGTCAAAATACTGTATTAATGTCTAACAGTAACATATGGCATCTATACAGTCCCAGGAAATAATAATAGTGAAACCATCAGAGTAAAATTTTTGTAAAAGTACAGGAAGAATGTTAGAGAACTTTGATTTCACTGTGGTCAAGAGGGCAGCGTGGTTTTGGTTACTTTTTCAGTCCTGAGTTTGACAAGGCTTTACCAAGTTTTTCTACTGAAGCTTCAGCATGCCTTGTTTCTCTGGTTCCAAGGAGACTAAGCAAATTGAGAGTACTCAGGTTGGCAAACCACATCTGAGAAAGACAACCCAGGGAATCATGACTGGGCATACCACTTGTGAGAAACTACTGGCCAAGAAGTCAGTTTTACAGAGTAACTTGCCACCAGCCCTACCTTCCCAGTGAGGAGTTCAAAAAGAATGGCACCCAGGCTCCACCAGTCACAGGCTTCTGTCTCTTCTAGGATCGCGCCAACCTCTAAATAAAAGACGTTTCAATTCATATTAAAAAGGTCAGTTACACCTTCAAAATTAACATATATTTACAAGGTGACTGTTTAATGCTGACAGAACATATACTAAATACCACAGAGCTTTCATTATGCCTGCAATTTAGTTGGCCCTTTAGCCACCTACAGACTGCATTGTTCAAACAAAGCAGCACTACACATTTCATGCATAATTTGCCTTTTCCATGCATACATAGGCACTTTCAAGACTTTTAGGCATTACAGCTATGATTCTTATATACTGGACAAAACTGGACAGCAAGAGACAGTAAAGCAAAACATATTGAAAGAATTTATTGTGGTCAGAAGAGCTGGACTGACCTGAGGAGACTGAAGTATCCATAAAAGCAGCACAAGGGAGGTTGTAATAGTCTAATGCATGCCTTAATTTTGGCTTAGAGGGCAAGATTCGCCTCATAACTAATCCACATCATTTTACTGGGATCACCATGGGAGGCTTTTCACGATAGCCTCTCTGGTCTCAGACATGTTAAATCTACTTCATATAGCATAACCACAGCCAGTAACTGTGTACTGTGACAGTACAGCCCAAATTGTACCTCGGTATGAAAAGTTGTTTTCCCTTGTATCCAGTAAGCACCAAACACTATTATCACTCTACATGCATAAGGGACAGTGGAGAGGGAAATGGGAGTGGACAGAGTCCCTTGCCATACACAGACATGTATTCAGTAGCATGATGTATGCAGAAAAATTGGCCTTCATTGACTCAGGCTTTAAACTACAAAAATTATTAAATACAAACAGACCATGCTGTCTGCTCTAAAACAGGCAGAAAAACAGATTGCAATGAAGATGAAATCTTCATTTTGACTGTCAAGAAAATGTAGAAGCTGCACTAAAATAGCTTCGATGGCAAAAGCCACACATCAGCTTTCCAGCAGAGGACAACAATTAGCATACAGTCACATAGACGTTGTTGTGAAAAGCATTGTGACATGTGTGCAAAAATCTTGCTCATCATTTTATGGAGCTTAGCATGAGCATGGCCAAGGAGAGCTACAGATGAATCACACTGCAGGGTCAGGGAGAGAAAGGCTTTAGTCCCAGCCCTCCCCAGATGCAGAGGAGCACACACATGCTGAGCACAGGGGTGTGCAGAGGACTGCCCCCTTGGGCAGCTGCCACACAAGCTGCAAGATGCTCAGCACCTTAGAGAACTACCTTGAGGTTGCTGTTGCAAGAGCAACAAGGAGGGATGGCTCAGACATTGTTCCTTTAGGCAGGACATCCCTCACATTGAAAAGTGAACTACAGCTAATGGCCTCTGAATGACCAATACATCACTATAAGCATGACACACATCAGAATTTATTCCACTCCTTACACATTAATACTCCTATCACCATCCAGAAACTTTTACAAAGATGTAACAGCAGCCACACAAGGAACTGTATCAGCATGATTACATGCATTTTTAAAATGTTTTAAGATCCCAGGCAAGCATCTGGATGAAGTTGAAATTATGGTAAATTGAGAGAATTTGTGTAACAATCAAAATTTGTTCTTGCAATTTAATTTTAAGGCCCTCCAAGAAAGGCAGACCTTCTAGATGACTGCACTTTAGAAAAAGAAAAACAGGAAAAAAAAAAAGAAAAAAAAACAATACCAAAATTGGGCCTTTCCACGTGAACCAGCTGGTGAAAGGTGTTCATAGCATTTCTCAGTGAAACCTACTGAATAGAAATGCCTTTCTAGTCTGATTGTGATTTCCTAGTGGTGTATGTTCCAACCAAAATGTACAACCAAAAAACAAGATAACAGGAATGGAGAGTAAATATAAACCCAAATACTTTAGACTTTCTTGTAGCAGAGTTTTCTTTCCCATTCTTTCCCATGTGGATATTCTAGTCTAAGGGAGCTTTCTTCCCAGCAAGTGAAGACTTTTTTTTATTGAATTCCACACTTATTTTAGAATAAGGACAGTAATGACAAAAATTAAGATTGACTACTACATTCTCATTTCCTATACTACCATTAACTTTCCCATATTCACACATCTCAAATTTTAGAATACTGCCACAAAAGGAGATGATCCATTCTTCCCCAGATACATTCAGTGGAGATGGGCCTTATGAGTTGCAGCCCAATAGAAAAAAAATATTGTAAACATGAAAAAAAAATATCATTCAGAGCACAGAGAAAAGAAATTCTACAAAACAAAAAAATTCTTGGGTTTGGTATTATTCCTTTTTATGTTGTTAGTCACAGATGCCGATCCAGTTCTTTGAAGCATCAAAATTACGCTGCCTTCCTTCACTGAATCACACACTGTGCATTACAGGAAATAATTTTCACTGATGAAGAGAATTGACAGAACAACAGTCAAAAAGTAAACTACAGTCCACTCCTTGAAAATCTAGGTTCATATTTTCAACTCTAAGAACACTCAATATATGCCCAGATAAAAACAATATCACTGTAGTTTTCTTAAAAGAGAAGCACTGAACTCTTCCATTCACTTTTGATCATGGCCAAAATGACACAAGTGTGATAAACTGAGAGCAGTCAAATAACACAGATTTCTCCCAGGGCTGAAGGGCTTTAACTGGGTTCTCATGCACACAGCAGAAACTTCACAACAAGTTATCTAAACCAACATAGAAGAGAAAACAGAAAACTCAGCTGAGGGGAACACCTCAGTACCCTTTTTTACAAAAGCTAAATTTTAGCTCAACCTTTTTCCTATTATGCAATGTCTGCTTTCCTGGTGCCTTCTCTGGGTTCCAAAGATTCCTTATCTCAGGTTAAAACAAATGTTTTCTCTAAAAAAAAAAAAAAAAAAAACCTGTTCTACAAATAAACATGTGTTGTTTACATTTCCTTACTTCAAACAGGTCACACTACTTTTGATGCAACATGCTGATCATAATACCACATCAATATTACTGCATTTTATCTTGACTACACATTTAGAAACTATAGATTATGAAGTGCTTTTGAGGGACACAGAGTAGCTGGCTAATGTAATACACCATACAGGGTATATGGTTTTTTTAAAGTGTTAATATTGCAATAAATCTGAACTACAATATCTGCCTTCACTAAGAAAACATTTTCATCTCAATCCATCAGCAAAGTAATTTAGACAATAAATGCTAGTGACACATAAGCTTAAGTGAGTAACACAGACATATTTGTGCCAAATCTTTCCTTCATGAACCTTGAAATCAAGGACCTTAATCCAGATTTGTGAAAAAATAAATGTGCACACACACGTGCACAGTGTTGGTGCTTCTAGGATTAGCAGTACAAAATTTGCAGAAAAAAAAATTCCTATCATCCTCAGATACAAAATCCCTTTAAATCAGAGAAATAAGAAAGCAGGGTGAAAAAGAAGTCATTAGCTCTTCCAACTTGACTGCAATTTTATTAAAGGGAGAGCTTTCCTCTTTCTCTCTTCCGAATGCATGGCCATGACATCCAGCATCAAGTAGCCCAAGTCAACAGCAACGCTAAAGTCCTACACAAAAGCAATTCCAACAGCAGTTGTTGGGATAACTGAAGGGAAGGAGATTTGTAAAATTCTATCAGGTGTAGACAGAAGGTGGTAGACAGGTGGTACACGTAAACACCTTCACTACCCTGTACTGTTCTCCTTCCAGAGCAGCTGGTCTCAACTGAAAGGCCATTTCTTCATGTTTTCTATACTTATCTCAGTATTTGCAATATACACAGTAATACCTTACTTCCTGGTAAGGAATATGTAGCAGACAACATTCTGTATTGTGTCAGTTCTAAAGTAAAAAGCAGAACTTCACCTCTTCTGAACACACATCCTCAATAAAGTCATTGATGGTAAACCAAGGGTCATTTTCTCATTCTTTCTACAGCACCTTAACTTGAAATATACCCTTCATGCTGAAAGATTTCAAAGATTTTTCCTACCACACCTGCAACATTTTCTTCCAAAACCGGTTTCCTACAATAAGGCCCAACGACCAGGACATACAAACACTAGTTAACATCAAAGAAGCCAGGCTTGAAAGAGGACTTAATACTTTCACCATGCAACTCAGGCCACATGGCTTGTGAATCACCAAGAACAAAAACTTTAACAAAAACTTTGTAGGACAAACTGTAATATCCAATAAAATACCTCTGAAGTCAGCTCAGACTAAAACAGGCTCTAGGCTGATGTACTGCTTCTTCAGACAGCTAGGAGACAAGAAGGGCTTTGTACTGAGATGGTTTTCTTGGAATTAAGAAGGGTGAACTGATAAGAATTTCATTTTCTTGGAATTAAGAAGAATGTATTGATAAAAATTTCAAAACCTGAGGCCCTTTCCCTTACCTCACGTTTCAAGCAGAAACACCATACTTGGTGTTTTGTTTCTGCACTGGTAAGAAAACAAGGAGATTCTATATGAACTACCATCATGTCTGAAACTGTTCAGAAGGAACTGAACTTGTCCAACATCCTGAAAACAAACACAATATTTTCCTCTTCTGAGACCATCAAGAAAAACAGTACTGCGTGAAAAACCACTAGAGACACTTTACACTCTGTATTTACTTTACACTCATTTGATTTTAAAAGATTACTATTTTA